>PVKP010004013.1:0-102095 GCA_004027715.1 Plecturocebus donacophilus
AGGTGTGTATGTGAGAGATTTGAATTTGAGCATGTGAGATTAGTGAGTTGGAGAGTGGCTCCCACAGTTTGGAAAATATCTCTTCCTAGCAAGGGAACTGGGCATGAGGGTATAACTAAAAAGGAGTGAGAGAAGGGGTGTCCCTCGAGGACACAGGTTAGAGGAGGGGTTTGGTTAGGATAGGAAAGCCTTCCATCAACTCCCATGACCGAGACCTGGGAAGGTATGCTAGGCCCTCAGTAAGAAGGTAATACAGTGTAGGTAGCCACCATGTCCACTAAGAAGGAGGTAGACTTACCCGCTACCTGCATCATTACCCTGGGCTCAGCAAGGGTGATGGGGGTCTTTGAGTCCAGGCTGCATCAGTCGTTTAAAAGTCCAAGAAATTCAGGCGAAGGGACTGCCTCTTGTGGACTGGCCTTCTCCTCACATAGAGGTGTGGGGAGTGAGACTTTGGTCGGAAATGGGCAATCGACCTTCCAGTGTCCTGTTCATTTACAATTTGGGCAAGATCCAGGGGTTGGTCAAGGACAAGAGCACTCCTGGGCCCAATGTCCTTCTTGACCACATCTGAAACAGGGTCCGGGTGGGGCTCTTGGGACATTTTGGAAGGGTTTTGATGGATTTCCCCCACTGGATGTTCGAGGGGCTGTCAGCCTCAGGGCTGCTACAAGAGCTCAGGTTTGGAGGCCTAGCTTCTGCCATAAGTGAGCCTGTCAGGTGGCCTCAGCCTTATCCTCTCGGACATTAAAAACCTTAAATGCCATGTTTACCAGGTCTCGTATGGGAGTCTGGGGGCCTTTCTCAGCCTTTAAGCTTCCTCCTTATATCAGCCGCTGACTGGGAGATAAAGTGTGTGGCTAGGATTGTAGCTCCTGCTAAGGAGGCTGGATCCAGCTGGGTATGGAAGATCATAGCATTAGTTAAGCGGTCAAGGAAGGTGGCTGGGTTTTCATCGGGTCCCTGAATTATTTCCCTTAACCTATCGTAATTGACTACGTTTTGGGCTGCGCTTTGCACACCCCCTAGGAGGCACTGTAGCATCTGGTCTCAGCAGTGGCGTCCATCTCGACTGTCCTGATAATCCCAGTTAGGGTCGGCCTTGGGGACTGCTGCCGTGCGTACCAGCATTTGGTTGTCAGTCAGATGTACCTGGTTAGTGTGTTCCCTGGCTGCTGTAAAAAGTCGGTCACACTCGTCTGGGGTAAGGGTGGAGGATAGGATTACAAATGTGTCATGCCAAGTTAAATCATATGCCTGAGTGAGGTAGCGGAATTCCTTGGTGTAAGCCGTAGGATTGGTGGAAAAAGACCCTAGACGTTTCTCAATGGCTGACAGATCAGAGAGGGAGAAGGGAACGTGCACTCAGACAATGCCTTCCACTCCAGCCACCTTGCGGAGGGGGCAAAGGAGGGAAGCCTCATCGCTAGGAGCACTGCGCGAGTGGGTGTATGCACTGACAGGAGAGGCTAGATTGCCGTCAGGAGGTCGATGAGTAGGAGGTAGAGGAGCTGAAGGGGATTGAGGTCTGTCATAAGGCGGTGGAGGATTGGGTCGAGCCAGTGGAAAGGAGAGCTCCTCTGGTGCATCAGGGTCAGAGAAGGAAGAGGAGGAGGGTAAAGAGGCTAAGCGTGAAGAAGTTTCTTTAGCTAAGAGTATTTGAGCAGTGTTACAAGAGGAACAGAGAGTGGGACAGGAACCAAGATACCAAAACCCAGCACATATGGAATTTCTAGCCATTTACTGTTCTTTTTGCAATAACTATCCAAGTCCGTTAGAACATTAAAGTCGAATGTGCCCTGTGGAGGCCACTTGGACCGGTTGTCTAGAGGATACTGTGGTCAGGCTATGGTGGAAAGAGAGACCAGCTTTTTCTTTTTTATAGAAAGCCCTAGTTTGGGTAGATTCTGGACTAGGCATCCTAATGGTGACTTGGGGTTCACGCAGGAGTTCTGGTTCCCCATAGTTGGCTTTTGTGGGGCAGTCAGAGGCGAGGAAGGGATGGGAACAGATATTACACTCACCACAGGCAGAAGTATTTTTCCTGAAGGAGGCAGTTGTGGAAATGATTTTCAGGCAGCAATGGGTATTGAAGAGGAGAGAATGGAGAGAGATTGAGCTGATGCTATTTGAAAATTGGAAGGTACAATAAAGACAAAACTGACAGACAAAGGGTGGGTGCCCCCCAAGAAGGGAGACCAGTCTGATGCCTTCCTGGCCACATCCCCAAAGGGATGTTTCAGGGGCGTCTTGGCTAAGGTGTACCCGTATAATCCCCAGGCCTGGTTACCTCAGGGTGGAAGTCCAAGTAGGACAGCTCTGAGGTGAATCACCGTTATGCCCTATGATGTCCCCATGGAACCATGGGTGGAGGCCCACACAAGCCCCGTAGCTCTTAGGCCGTGGGACTACACATAAACTCACTCACTCACTTGCATCAGAATTAGAAAGGGAGAGAGAGAGAGAATTAAAGGTAGAAAGTGGCTTATTTAGGAGCGGGACATGGCCGCCACCTTAAGGGTGGGGCACAGCCACCATTTTAGAAGAGAGAGAGAAAGAAAGCTAAGAGCAAGAGGCAGCCGCCATCTTAAGGGTGTGGTGTGGCTGCCATTTTGAGAGAGAGAGAGAAAGAAAGCTAAGAGCGAGAAGCAGCTGCCATCTTAAGGGTGTGGTGTGGCCGCCATTTTGAGAGAGAGAGAGAGGGGGAGGGAGAAACAGAAAGAGAAAGAGAAATTGAGAAATAAAAACAGAGAGAGAGAAACTGTATTTTTGGTTTCTATTTAACGGGAGCCTTTATGCCATATTGGCTAGTTCGAATTAAGGAATTTAGTATAAGGTGGAGGGTAATGGGGCTTCTGAATACCCACACCTCAATCGCTGCTGCGGGGGTGGTTGGAAGAGCGCCTAGGCATCCCAGGCCATACTTACCGAGCACCGAGAACGAGAGGGTTCAGGAAAGTGTGGATGTCTCCCACAAAATCCTGACCCTAAAACAAGAACGAGAGGGTTCAGGAAAGTGGGGACATCTCCCTCAAAATCCTGACCCTAAAATGAGAATGAGAGGGTTCAGGAAAGTGGGGATGTCTCCCTCAAAATCTTGACCCTAAAAAACCCCTCACGGGGAGAAGACAAGAGTGTAGGGAAGTCTCCTCTATGCTCAGGTCCTCGAGACGAGGCCCAGGCCCCAGGCCCAAGGCGAGAAATGAGAAGGAGTCCCTGATGCAGCCGCGATTGCGAGCAGGGAGTCCACAAGATGAGGCAAGCAGCAGGAGGGGCAGTGGGCAACAGAAGTCTTACCTTGCGGTGAAACGGCTGCTCCCCGGTCCGGCGTCGAGTGTAGGAGTCAGTTTCCCCTAGGAGGGGTCTTACAACTCCTCCCGGGTTTCGGCATCAATTGTAAGGTTTGTTTCCGAGGATAAAACGAAGAAACTGAGGCCAGCACCAAAATAATCCAATGCAAGGGAATTTATTCAGGCTCCCAAGTGAGGTTCTGTGGTCCGGACAGGAGGGGCCAGAGAAGTCGCACTGACTTTTTTTAGACGGGGTTTTATAGGGAGTGAAACTGCTCAATTGGTTGAGGGAGAGCAAGACTGCTATTGGGTAAGTTACAAGCCTTGACCTAGGACTTGGCTTGTTATTGGTTGGAATTACTTGCCTGCTATTTGTTGTTAAGACTCGACTGCTATTGGTTGTTGAAACTCGGCTGCTATTGGTTGTTAAGGCTTAGCTGCTATTGGTTATTAAGAAGCTATGGTTGCAGCACCTTGTTTGCATACTGGGCTCTTTAAGAGAAGACCAGGCTGTGCGAGCAAGGGAGAAGGGAACATGCCCAAGCATGTCTGAGCTTACTTGGGGCATGTCTGAGCTTGCTTGGGGCTTGTAAATGGGAAAAAGAGGGAGGTGGTGCGTCCGAGCTCCCAGCAAGGCAACCGGCCTTACAATATTCAGCTCACTTTCTCCATCCATTTTCTTGTCCTTTGGCAGAGATGTAAATAACAATGGACTGTTCTTAAGCTTATTGTAAGGTTTGTTTCCGAGGCTAAAACAAAGAAACTGAGGCCAGCACCAAAATAATCCAATGCAAGGGAATTTATTCAGGTTCTCGGGTGAGGTTCTGCGGTCCGGACAGGAGGGTCTGGAGAAGTAGCGTGGACTCCTCTTAGACAGGGGGTTTTATAGGGAGTGAAACAGCTAGATTGGTTGTGAGAGAGCAAGACTGCTATTGGGTAAATTACAAGCCTTGACCTAGGACTTGGCTTGTTGTTGGTTGGAAATACTTGCCTGCTATTGGTTGTTAAGACTCGACTGCTATTGGTTGTTAAGACTCGGCTGCTATTGGTTGTTAAGACTCAGCTGCTATTGGTTATTAAGAAGCTATGGTTGTAGCACCTTGTTTGCATACTGGACTCTTTAAGGGAAGACTAGGCTGTGCAAGCAAGGGAGAAGGGAGCATGCCCGAGCATGTCTGAGCTTGCTCGGGGCTTTTAAAAGGAAAAAAAGGAGCGGGGGTGCGTCCGAGCTCCCAGCAAGGCAACCAGCCTTACACTTATAATAACAATTCTTTAGTATCATAGATTGCTCTCCTTGACTTAACTTGTTGGTTTTCCATTTTACAAACTTTCATTCTTTTATCTATGGAAAAATTTTGGGAGTCCATATCATGTGATTGAAGCTAGAGATAGAGAGTTGGATGAAGTTACATGGTCTCTACCTCTAAGGGGCTCTCTATATGTTGTACTGCTCATTGCAGATTCTGAAAAATCTACTACTGCTTATCTTCATTCACTTATCACTTCACTGTCTGGAAGAGTTGCGTGCTTCTGAACTGTGAGATTTCACTCTGCGCTTCTGCTTTGGATCATTTATAAGATGTTAGATAAAAATGACCCCAGAATTATTCATGAAAAACTCCACTCTTTGCCCTTTGCTATAAATAGAAGTAATCAATTCTCTCTACCAGCAATTTGCTTTTGAAAAAGCAAAGAGTGAGGTTTTTCATGAATAATTCTGTTATTTTCTGATCAAATGACTTTTTCTTTTTCCCAATGTCTTTGACTCATTGTTTAAAACAATCTTTAATGCAATTTAGCCCAACTCTTTTCAATCTACCTTTATTCATATGTACCCTAGCTTAGATGTGCCATTCCACTCTCAATAGCCATAGCAAAATATTTAATTTTCTTTACATTGGCAAATGTAATACACGTAAATTGTGAAAAGTTAGAAAAATAAAGATTTAAAATAGGGAAATATAGTAACCCATAACCCCAGATGTTTATTCTTTTATCCAGAATCCATCAAAGGACTAAGCAAATCATCCCACTGTGATCCTATCAAACTCCTATTTGTTTGGGTGCTTCAAGGCTGTTTTCCTTTGTTATTGATCTTACCAGCTTGCTTAGTGTGGAAATGTAAGTGAGACTTATAGTTCTATGGTTCATGAACATTCTTCAGGATTTCATTTCATGTACAACATGAAAAAATATTCACTCTTCAAGTCAGGGAATTGAGGAAACTTTATACATTTGTGCTTCAAAATTAACTGGGATATATATTTAAATTATAAAGATGTTTGTAACATGATTTATGAGCCAGATTTATTGATACGATATTCCAAATAGGCAGAGTAGTAAACAACATGCCTTTGGAAGTAAACTACTTTTGTCTCTGTTAAAAGACCATTAAAAAAATTTTTTTTAATCTTTTTTTTTCCTTTTGCTTTTGCTCTTGTTTCAGAAAGTCATGAGTTGACCTCATATTCACCTCTGGATTGTGTGCTCCTTTCTAATATCTCTCTATGATGATTAGCTTTTTTTGAAAAAAGTCTTTGGAATTGTGAGGGCAAATGCAAGCTAATGTCAAACAAACCCTTTACAACCTCTGGGCAATAAAAACACTGATACTTACTAGAGAATGTTGACATGTTAAATAAACTATTTGAGAATAGCTGGTGTTTGTGAACCAGAAAAATGCTTATAATAAAATCCCAGTTTTGTGTGTCAGATTTTTTTCCTACATACTATGAATCAGGGCCATGTCTTTAAAATTCTGTCTCAATTAGGAATTGGTCACAAATGCTATTAATGGTCACTTTCTGCTGGAAAACAATTGTAATTTCACAGTTTATAATGGATTTTACAGTTGAGAATATTTAAATATGAGATAAGATACCAAAGTCTGTTACTTTTGTGATTCTGATTATTACTATTATCATTTAATTATTTCCGGTCAACATTTATCAGGGGTTTAATTGATAGATTTTTTTCTCCTTATAGCAAATTTCCTTTGGTTTCCCAAATACTAATATTCAAAGACTTTGTATCTATTAATTCAGAAAACATACTTTGCTTTAGAATTTTACAATTAATAGCTTATTTTGTAAAAGTTTAATGACAATAATGTTCATGATTTTAATTAATTAAATATTAATTATAAATAGGATTTCTACAGAATAAAAAGCATCTGGAGAAATACTGGTAAAAGGAAACTCAAGTACAGGAAAAATAAGAGAGGCTTTGAGATCTTTGAGTAAATATAAGGTTATAAACTTAGCTGAATTACATAATAGGGACTCAGAAGTCTTACACATCATTCTAAACCCCATCTAACCCCTGTCTAAAAATGTGGAAAGGCTCTTTGGAAGATGGAAAGACTCCAGAAGGTTGCAAACAGGCAGATGAAATTACTCATTCCATAAATCTAGACTACTGGTGACTTTGATGTTCACTATGGGCAATACATTGATTGATTAATTTTTTGATTCAGCCATTTAGTCCTTCATTAATCATTTATACCATTTATACCAATGTGCCAGATATGGTATTAGGTGTTAGAAAACTGACCTGACCTTTAACGAGTTTATGATCCAGAGATTACATACAAGTAAATTGGCAGTTAATGCATAAGCAAATAGTATAAAATGGGATTCCAAAGGGTATGAAGTAAAATATTTTAATTTCTTTTCTTTTTTCTTTTTATATATATTTTATTGCATTTTAGGTTTTGGGGTACATGTGAAGAACATGCAAGATTGTTGCATAGGTACATATATGGCAATATGGTTTCCTGCCTTCCTCCTCATCACCTCTATCTGGCATTTCACTCCATGTTATCCCTCCCCAACTCCCAAGCCCCTGCTGTCCCTCCCCTAGTTTCCCCCACAAACCCCAGTGTGTGATACTCCCCTCCCTTTGTCCATGTGTTCTCATTGTTCAACACCCACCTATGAGTGAGAACACGTGGTGTTTGATTTTCTGTTCTTGTGTCAGTTTGCTGAGAATGATGGTTTCCAGGTTCATCCATGTCCCTACAAAGGACATAAACTCATCGTTTTTTATGGCTGAATAGTATTCTATGATGTATATGTGCCACATTTTCCCTGTCCAGTCTATCATGGAGGGGCATTTGGGTTGATTCCAAGTCTTTGCTATTGTAGACAGTGCTGCAATGAACATATGTGTGCATGTGTCCTTATAATAGAACGATATATAATCCTATGCATATATACCCAGTAATGGGATTGCTGGATCAAATGGAATTTCTATTTCTGGGTCCTTGAGGAATTGCTTCCACTGTCTTCCACAATGGTTGAACTAATTTACACTCCCACCAACAGTGTAAAAGTGTTCCTGTTTCTCCTTATCTTCTCCAGCATCTGTTGTCTACAGATTTTTTAATGATAGCGATTTTAACTGGCATGAGATGGTATCTCAATGTAGTTTTGATTTGCATTTCTCTAATGACCAGTGATGATGAGCATTTTTTCATATGTTTGTTGGCCTCATATATGTCTTCTTTTGTAAAGTGTCTGTTCATATCCCTTGCCCAGTTTTGAATGGGCTTGTTTGTTTTTTTCTTGTAAATCTGTTTTAGTTCTTTGTAGATTCTGGATATCAGCCCTTTGTCAGATGAGTAGACTGCAAAAAATTTTTCCCATTCTGTTGGTTGCCAGTTTACTCTAATGATTGTTTCTTTTGCTGTGCAGAAGCTCTGGAGTTTAATTAGGTCCTATTTGTCTATTTTGGCTTTTGTTGCCAATGCTTTTGGTGTTTTAGTCATGAAGTCTTTGCCTATGCCTATGTCCTGAATAGTTTTGCCTAGGTTTTCTTTTACAGTTTTTATGGTGTTAGGTCTTATGTTTAAGTCTTTAATCCATTTGGAGTTAATTTTAGTGTAAAGTGTCGGGAAGGGGTCCAGTTTCTCCTTTTTTGCACATGGCTAGCCAGTTTTCCCAACACCATTTATTAAACAGCGAATCCCTTCCCCATTGCTTGTTTTTGTGAGGTTTGTCAAAGATCAGATGGTTGTACATGTGTGGTGTTGCCTCCGAGGCCTCTGTTCTGCTTCATTGGTCTATATCTCTGTTTTGGTACCAGTACCATGCTGTTTTTATTACTGTAGCCTTGTAGTATAGTTTGAAGTCAGGTAGTGTGATGCCTCCAGCTTTGTTCTTTTTGCTTAGAATTGACTTGGCTATGTGGGTTCTCTTTTGGTTCCATGTGAAGTTTAAGGTGGTTTTTTCCAGTCTGTGAAGAAGGTCATTGGTAGTTGATGGGGATAGCATTGAATCTATAAATTACTTTGGGCAGTATGGCCATTTTCACGATACTGATTCTTCCTAACCATGAGCATGGAATGTTTCTCCATCTATTTGTGTCTTCTCTTACATCATTGAGCAGTGGGTTGTAGTTCTCCTTGAAGAGGTCCTTTACATCCTTTGTTAGCTCTTATCAATTATTAGCAACAGTCAAGAAAGCAGGAGTGAAAGGCACCCAGAAACTATGTCCAGGCTTGGAATGTGCTAATCAGTTAGCATAGTATTTATGCTAAATATTTGTTTTTAAAAATTTGTTTAACTATATTCTGTAAAAAAGAATGACCAGAATTCAAAACTATGTCATGATTCCATGCATAAACTCCTTTTTCTCAAATTTCCTTTTAAAGCGAAGCATTCAAAATGGAGCACAAGATTTTCAGGTTGCTTGTGGGCTGAACTGTGAACCTCTTTAATTCCTGTTGAAGCCCTAGCCCCTGGTATCACAGATTGTGAATGCATTTGACAATAAAGCCTTAAAGCTGTGATTAAGTTTAAATGAGGTGATTAGGGTGGGCTCAAATCTAATCTCATTGGTATCTTTATAAGAGGAAATTTGTACACACAAAAAAACAGGGATTCATGTACACAATGGAAAGATCATGTGAGGACATGGTGAGGAAGGGCCATCTGCAAGCCAACAAGAGAGAGAGAGGCCTCAGGAGATACCAAACCTACCACATCTTATTCTTAGACTTCCAGCTTCCAGAACTAAGAGAAAATAAATTTCCGTTAGTTAAGCCACTAAGTCTGTGGTTTTATGTTATGGTAGCCCTAGAAACCAGTACAATGTCTTTATTAATACTTCATGAGGTAAACTTAATTACAAATTTTTATGATAAAATAAAGGGATAATGCATTTTGAATTATATCATTATTGGGATAATGCATATTTGAACTATATCACCATTACATAAGAAATTAAAGAAATAACCACTAGAATATTCTCAAGGCCCTATCTGTCCCAAAATGCCACTTTTTTTCTCGACTAACCCATTTTTTCACTGTTTTTCTCTTTCTTCCGGTTTGAACTTTCCAATTAAAATAATCTTTCTGGAACAACAGGAAAGAAATATGCAAAGAACCTCTAAAATGTAGGTCATGGGCTCGGCCCGGTGGTTCACACCTGAATCCCAGCATTTTGAGAGGCCAAGGCGGGCAGATCACCTGAAGTCAGGAGTTCGAGACCAGCCTGACCAACATGAAGAAACCCCATCTCTACTAAAAAATATATATATATGTGTGTGTACACACACACACACACACACACACACACACACACACACACACACACACACACAAATTAGCTGGGTATGGTGGTGCATACCTGCAATCCCAGCTACTTTGGAGGCTGAGGCAGGAGAATAGCTTGAACCCAGAAGGTGGAGATTGTGGTGAGCCGAGAGCACACCATTGCACTCCAGCCTGAACAACAAGAGCAAAACTCTGTCTTAAAAAATAAATAAATAAAAATAAAAAACAAATAAAGGTCATTGTATTATCTCCTTTCCCATCCTTCCATTGGCATAGAACCATTGATGAGCTTATCATGTGAGTGAATTGCTGCTCTCGGAAGTTCACAGGATGTGAGATATGGGAAGGAGCATGTACAAGTAGACTAGTGGTAGATATGTAAGGAAGAAATAAGGGATATAAAAAAAACATTTTTTTTTAAAGAAAAAGCAACTATACATTGTCATTTATTGAGAGATCAAATGAAGTCCCAAACCTGGGGGAGGAAAACACAAATTATTAATCAAACCCTGAGCCATGTACTTGAGTAGGGTGAGACCCAAGAGAGGTAACAGAATCAAACTTTTTTCTGATGATTAAGAATAGAATATGTTCTCATACAAATTTCTTAGACATCTCATACAATATTTTTAAACAGTTCCATAATTATGATTTTGAAATCCATATTATCCTGGAATTGCTATTGCACATTGTAGCCAAATTGGTTATTTATTATCGGAACAGTACCTTTGTAATGCTGGTAGTAGGAGAAGCTTCACAAAGCGTCACTTTGGAATGCCTTGAGATATTCAATGCTTGCTGCTCTGTCATGAGGGACTGTAAAAAGCAAAAGCCCCTGCTGGAAAGTATGGCCCCTGTGTGTGGGCAGCAAGGGGTTTGTATTAATACTTCAACAAATAAATGTACAGTAAAGCTACTGAGAATTTCCTAGTATTTTAACTTGAAATACAGTGGCTATGCATTTTCATTTCTAACTCAGTAATCTGGCAAGCATAGGGGTCATGGTCTGTTTGACTTTGTAAGTCTTTCTCTAAGATATGGCATATACTTGGGAGCACTGCAAGGTTGAGTAGACAAAGAAAACATATTTAAAATTGCAGATGTTATTTCTAAATTGTTCATAAGTAACAGGAAACTGCAGGATGATATTTAACTACTCTGTAGGTAGCAGGCAATTTGCATTTGTAATATCAGCATAATGAGTTTAAGATGTGCATTGATCCCATTTCATTTTATATGGAATGCAACAAAGCATGTTAATGGGTAACCTAAAAGCATATAAATCAGGGAAAAATATAAAATGTCATAAAATGCAGAGCTGTCCATAGTAATTGTGCTTGCTTGAAACATTTCATCTTATATATCCACTATATCTATGGCAATTAAGACTAAAGGTATTGACAGTGAATGGAGAAAGTAAGATTTTCTATTTTTAAATTTCCATGAGGTACAATAGTGGATGAATTGTTCTAAAAAGATGCCCCACAGTAAAATCTTACATGACTGATAGTTCTTTAATTAAAAATGAGAAGCTATTTCATAGTCATGTTAGTTTTGCTGTCTCAGAAATAGCTGATAGACTTTGGTCATGCTGGTCTTTCTTTGTATTTCAGTCGTTGCTCATTAATTAAATGTAACATCTTCATAACTCACTTTGTTATTCAAAGGGTCATTTTATCCCAGAGAGGCATGTGAGAGTTTTCTCATTCATGGCAACTTTGAGAGAAATATGCTCCATTATTTCAAATTATTTTTATGTTTTAGTTTTTCTCTGTGGTTGACTATTATTTTAAGAAGGGAAGAATAAGTACATAAGAATTGTGAGGATGAATGCTGTAATACAAAGGAAACAGAGTCAATGTAAACTATTACACACATATTTATATGTGTGTAATTTGTAACATAAATATATTTATAATATTTTATATTATATATTATATGTATATTCAATATATAAGTATATATTATATGTATATTCAATATATAAATATATATTTCTGTTATAGATGCAATGTCCAGGCTATAATTAGGCAGGAACCACTTATTTCTATAACTTACTGGTTGGACATTGTGTTTGTTCTCTACCCAGCTCACTTCCCAGGCCCTTAATAAGACCAAGAAAAAGATGTAAATGTAATAATAAGGGAACTGTTGAAAGATGCTTTATTCTTTTAGTAATTAGAGCAAAACAACTTAAAAATACATAATTATATGCCATTTTATACACTATCAATTTGTAAAATTTAAGAGTGGGATACTATGGTAAAGATAAGATAGAGAGCCTTTTTGGTAAGAGTGTGAATTGCTACCAAAACTTTGGAAAGCAATTTGTCAGAATCTTATGGGATAAAGATACCCATTGATTCTACTCTATATCTAAAAGAGTAGATCTCTAGATATCTACTCTAGAAAATTTTTCCAAAAGGTGCAGAAGAAAGGTAATTTTTGTATTTTTATAATAGAAGAAAATGACAACAACCTACCTAACCATCCCTTAATAGAGTAATAAGTGTATATCTTTAATTAGTAAAATGGAATGCTGCATAACAGTTAAAATGAATCAGAGCTTCATGTTTCACAATACATATAACTAAAAAGATCAATAGATTGAGTGATAAAATGATGTTTAAGAGTGTGATATGTATGTAAATTAGAAAATAAAGAAATGATAGTATAAGCATTTTAAAAATGTGTTTGAAACTGATAAACATTAAGATCAGAATGGTAGTTACCTCTGGAAAATGAGGGAGAAGAAATAAGGAGTGGGATCTTGGCTGTATTTATAATGTTTTATTTCTTTTACAAAGCATGATCTGGAACAAATACAGCAATATATTAACATTTAATAAATCTGAGTTTTCTACACATAGAGTCTTAGTCTGTTTTCTGTTGCTGTAATAGAATACCCTATAAACTTTAATTTATAATAAAAATAAACATTTCTTATAGTTCTGGAGACTGGGAAGCATGACACTAGCATCTGGTAAATGTCTTCTTGCTGCATTATAACATAGTTGAGGGCATCACATGGTGAGACATCTAAAGCAAGAGTGCTGAGAGAGCTTGTGTTTTTAACAAAACCATTCCTCCAGTAACAAACCTGTTCCCATGATAGTGACATTGACCTGTAATTAATTCATAAAGGCAGAGGAATTAAGTTTTGAACACAAACTTTTTGGGGATGCATTAAAACCACAGCACACAGTTATTCATTGTGTTATTTTCAGTGCTTTTATCTATGTTTTTGTACAAAGTATTGAATATTTCCTGTTGTAAATGTTAAGGTTAAATGTAAGTTAACATATTGTCTCCCGTATTTTATAATTATACCAATACCATTTATAAGTAAAATATCATTGCATACTGTTCTACATGTGTTAACTACTTTTCTCCACACAATAACTCTGTTAGGTAAATACTATTATCTACATCTTACAGATAAAGAAATGGAAGCACATGCAGAATTTCAGATTTAGGCAATCATTTGTATTCTTAATTATGCCTCTATTATCTCTTAAATTTAATATTAAATATATTCTAATTTATCATATGAATATAATGCTTGCATGCCTTCATCTTTTGTCCTGGGATATTGTATCTAGGAATAGATCTTAAACATTGCTTATAAGTTAATTAGAGATAACTGTAGATATTGGTCAGATCCATGAACTCATGGTGATAAGTTTAATTTTTGTAATTTCTAATCCCACCTTCATCAATGCCCTGCTGAGTAATTTGTGGAATGTTCTTTCACTTTCTAAGTATCGGCCTCTCCACTTTGAATACAATTGATCAAACCTGTTTACCTCAAAAGACTACCATGAAGATGAAAAAAATAGAATCTATTTGGAAGCGTATTGAATAATATAGAATTATTAAGATTATAATATCAAATGTTGTTTATATTTTACACAAAATCTGAGAAAATAGTCCACACTCTGTCCCAAATCATTCTAAAAATATACTCTCTTATGTATAGACCATGATTACTAAATTTAAAAAAACTAATGAAATTCTATTATGGATTTTTTTTTTCATTTGGAAATGCTGCTCCTTTGGACATTGGCTTAAACGCTACAGAGTTGAGCTACTTTCTATTTAATGACTCTTGCTTCACTGTGTTCAACAGAATTCATGATTTCTGGCCTGAAGATAAGATACAAGGTCCAGCTCCCTCTGAGCACAGTCGGCATGGCTCTCAGAAAATACAGTACACAGTATCAATCCTTTTTCTGTGAATGAAGTTTGGAATTAACCAGGAGTCAATTATTCTGGTATTAAATTGAAGTTGAAGTCACTGGGAATTGCAGGGCAATTTAAAGAAAATGTGTTAGTGAGACTGGGTAATAGCAGATTTGAGTCTCTCAGACACACAAGCTCCATGTGGTATTCCATATAAATACAAAATGGGCAAAACCTTATAAAAATGTGGTAGGATGACCACATTGAAATAACGGAGGTGTGGAGTCACTGCCAGGATCTTTAACATTCTGCTATCTATTGTTCTTTTAATTTTTAGCCTCTAACCTACAAGTGACCTTAAACTTTTACTTTCTTAATTTAATTTTTACTTCTTTGACTTCTTCTGTCTCTTTGTCTTATCTCCTGCATCTTCAATAAGGTCTTAAAATGGCAAATTCTAAAATAGGGATTCTTTAGTTTTTATCTGGAGTTTTTAAAGCCCTGTGGTGATATTTGCCACACAATGGTTTTCAAAATTTAAAGCCCACCAATTTCTTGTAGAAACTACCTGTTCTTACAAATCAAGCTGGGCTATCCCTGTTTCACATGGTTAATGGTATAAAACAGAAATGGAGAGTAACTCTTATAATGCCAGAGGAAATCATGACCCTGAGGCAATGTAGCTGAAATGTGTATCTATTACAATAGTACCCACTAGGTAAATAGGAATTACATAAGGATATAAATAAAGTTAAGGTTATGGTAAAGATAATTATTATATAATACCATATATAAATATTATAATGAGAGGTAAATTTGGGATGTGCTCATTGAGATCGAGATAAAAACAGATAAAATTTGATTATAGCAGATAAAATTTGAGTCACAGTTCAAGGGACTTTGAGAAGGTCAGTTTAGACATGGAGTCCAGGGGATAAGTTAGAGTTTTAAACAGAAGAGTGCCTTGCTTTTTCTGGATGTCTAGAGGGAAAGTTCAGCCTGAGGCTATGAAAATAAATCTTAAGCATAGAGGTGGGTCTAGAAGAAAGAAAAGTAATAACGTTTTGACAACTACAAGACTATAAGTTGGGTCAAATGATGAATAACACATAGCTGTGTATTTACATCATACAAAAAATGCATGCAGTTTTCTCCTAAACTGACCTAATAAAAATTATTGTTCATCTTCAAATGCATTACAGCATATTCTAGACTCTGAAATATATTTGAATATTTGTTTCTGGTGATATTCCATGTAAAAAATCTGAACTGTATACCTGTTTTGTATATTCTGTAGTACAGAGATACTCCAAACTGATTATTGGAATTACCCCAGGAGTTAACAAAAATAGAGACAGAGGGATGGAAAGACA
The DNA here is from genome assembly GCA_004027715.1 of Plecturocebus donacophilus. Taxonomy (NCBI): domain Eukaryota; kingdom Metazoa; phylum Chordata; class Mammalia; order Primates; family Pitheciidae; genus Plecturocebus; species Plecturocebus donacophilus. The sequence continues at coordinate 15,403 of PVKP010004013.1, forward strand.
GTTGGATGGGTGGATGGATAAATAGATAAAATTTTTGTTCTCTTACCAACTGGAAGCCTTAGGAGTAAGACGAAGCAGGAATGCCCTCTTTAGGACCTGTATCCCCTGAACCAAAAGCATAGAAATAACGTAAAATTTTGAATGCCTTCAAGGGATATTCCTGGCACCTAGATAGCCCTGAGAAGTAAATAATCAACTTGATAAACAAGAAGGTAATAGTAGCCTAAAACAATAGTCAAGGAAACTAGACCCATAGGATATTTGGTGCCACTATAGAACTAAGGATAACATCTCAACATTTGTTTTGAAATTGTTTTTCAGAAACTTGATCCCAGTGAATGGACCCACTGGCACATAGAATTCAGTTAAGGAGGAACTGAAGACTCAGCTCTGGCCACTTTTCTTTGCTCTCAATTTCTCCCTTAGGGGCCTGGAAGGAGTCACAGCCACAAGCCAGAGCTAACATTTCTTTTCTGCTGACTCCAAATTCTAAAACAAAGCGTCTCCTCCATAACCAATTGTAATTTGACAAATCTTTGAATCTATAAGCTGTAACCTCCTGCTTCAAGACATCCTGCCCTTTTAGGTTGAAATCAATGTGTAGCCATTTATTCATTTATAATTTTTGCTTTCCTAAAATGTACCACTGCCTTTAAAACCCCTTATCTTCAAGACTTTGGAGAGTTCAGGATTAAAGTGTTAGCTCCCTTCTCCTCTTTGCTTGGTGCCCTGCAAATAAATGTCCTCCTTTCTCCCACTGCCAACCTTGATGTGGATATCTGGTTTTACAGTGCCGGGTGAGCAGACCCTAGTTCGGTTTTATAATAGCAGTGGAGGTCTGGCATTGCAGTGGAGACTAAAAGAGAAACATATTATATACAACAACAACAAAAAAAGTGAGAACTGGGATTTCCAAGAATTTAGTCCCTAGAGAAATGACCCTCTCTTTATCCAGTGATGACAGCATCCAGTTCTCAAGAGAAGATCCCATGGAAACTGCTCGGTGGAGCCTTCTGTTGGAAGTTGTTATAAGGATATTGGTTCATTTCTTTAGCAGTCAGATGAACTGAAAGGAAACAATGACCCAGAGAGCAAATGTGTTTTAGTTTCATTAACAGGCTATTACTAATGGCCCCTGAAAAGTGTTAAGGACAATATTTGAGAGTTCATTAAAGAAGGTGAGAGTAGGACAGGATTGGCCCAATAAAGGAATAATAGGGTTGTGTCTGAGGATTCTGGGACTGAACCATGCAAGTCACAGGAGGTGGTTTTTTCCAAATTTTGTGGGGAGGCTCCAGTCCTGCTGCAGTGGTTACATATCTGAAAACAGGTGATGCTTATGATCCTATTCTGTCTTTCATGGTAGTCCCACATTTCCCTCTGGTAAAAATGCTTGTATCTCTTTCTTGCTTCTGATGTCATAGACAAAGCATCTTTCCTAATTGACTTGTCTGTGATGTGCTTCCCTGAGCCTTGCTCTGTTCTTAGTCTGTTCTATTTACCTCATTGTATCCTCACAATACAGATAATTCCCCACATATAAAGCAACACCATTACCTCTTTAGGAACATTAACTCTCCTCACTTCTTGTTAAGAACTTTAAGGATGTAGTTATGCAAATATAGTCATCTAAATTTTTAAGCCCAATTTTTACAAGGGCAATAGAAACAAAAGTGCTCATTTTCCTTTCCTGAACAATGTGTTTACATGTTAGCAGTATGGTGTAGTGGAAAGAGTATGTCCTCTCATACCAGAGATACCCAATTTTAAATTCCTCCTGTTACTTTCTAATTATGTGACAAGTTACTACATCTCTCTGAGACTCAACTGTAAATCAAAGGTAACTCCTACTTGTAGGGCTATTGTTAGAATTCAATGAGATAAGGAAGAAAAATATTTAACATGTAGACATTACTCAACAAATATTAAAAATATTTTCTCCTACTGAAATTCATACACAATAGAGAAAAAATTCTTTTTTCTTTTTTTTTTTTTACTGGATTACCAAGATGTGCAACATTATAAATCAGGGGTAAATAGTGAGAGGTATATAGGCTTCAGGGTGTAATCTGTTTTCACACTGCCATAAAGACATACCAAAGACTGGGTAATTTATAAAGCAAAGAGATTGAATTGACTCACAGGTCCACAGGGATGGAGAGGCCTCAGGAAATTTACAATCATGGCAGAGGGGAAGAGGCATATCTTACATGGTGGCAAGCAAGAGACAGAAGAGCAAGAAAGAGCAGAGAAAACTGCCTATAAAACCATCAAATCTAGTGAGAAACTCACTCATTATCACAAGAACAGTGTGGGGGAAATTGTTAATGATCCAATTATCTCCACCTGGTATCTCCCTTGACACACAGGAATTATGGGGATTATAATTCAAGATGAGATTTGGGTGGGGACACAAAGCCTAACCAGCCTAACCATATTATAGGGGTTCCCTATATTAAATTTAAGTTGTAATAGTTGTAGGCATATGTATTTTGGGGGTGACGGATCATGACTTTCTTCAGATTTTTAAATGATCTATGACCTACACACCCATTTAAAATGTTAGGAATCTCTATTTTACCTGCCTTATGAATCAATCTAATTTTCTCTGTTAAGTTGGAAGTTCTTATTCTGTAAACTTCCATGATTCTGTCTTCAGATATTCTCAATTTCTGTGAGCATGTTTAATTAAGAAGCATTTCACAGAGTAGGTGTGAGATCAAATGAGATAATGTATTTAAAATATTTTCTTAAGCTGTAAAACTCTATGTAAATAAAGGCGTAGTTAATATTAGCAACAACCTGTATTGTACTGCTGCCTTTGTGGCTGTAGAAGATCTCCTCCTGATTTGTTATGATAAAAATTATCATAATGATTACAACATTAATCACAATTATATTGCAATCTTATCACAATTCTCACTGCTTAGTAAGTTAATTGACAACTTAGAAAAACCTAATTGTGACTATTTATAATTTTTCTTAGGCAACATTTATAATCTATCAATTTAGAGCTACAATTATTTTAATGCTTGAAGAAATCGTTGATGGCATCTAATTTAACCTCTTTGTTTTTAGATGGGAATAGAACCATAATGAAAGAAACTGACGGCCCACAGCCATACAGCTAGTTTGTTGAAAGTTAGGACAAGTGAATGTAATTAAGCTATTTCCCTGCACTCTTTACTTGGTTGAAATAGTAATGTAAATAATCTTTCCAATTTTTTAAAGGGAATGACACTTAAGGAAATTCTTGTTTAAAGTGTTTGTTGTGATAGATAAAAAAAGAGATAAATTATTGTGAAGGACAAAAAAAAAAATCTGTCTTCCATTTAATACCTCCCCTCAAAGTATATTTTAATTTGTATGGCCCAGAAATTTTACTTCAATTGTATAATGTTTTTTCCTCAGCAGTTAGTAGCTTGAGTCTCAGATTCTGGTGTTTTTTATCAAGGCAGTTTGGTAATAATGAACCATTTAGACAAGCCTAAATGGAAAGATATATTGAGGAATAAAGAAGCAAATCTCAGCCAGGCACCATGGGAGATGTATGACCTTTGAGGACCTGGGGCACTTTTAAGGCCAAGGCTTTCCTTTGTGTGTCTGTTTCCTTTGTATTTAAGCCAAGAGAAGAGACCATCTTTGTATGCATCTCATCTTTGAACATGTGATCAAAAATGAAGGAGTCAAATTTGACCCTATGTGAACCTGCAGGTCAAGTACCTAAACTGTTTTACTAAGGTCTCTGTATCTCTTTATTCATGTTAGAGAGAAAGAGATAATCTGATCCTTGAGTAGCTAAACATTGTCTCCTAGGCTGCAGGGCTCAGCTCTAGTCCATCCAATGGCTGGAGGTGAAGTATTATTAATATATTGTTCCATCAGTTGGCCAATGCTACATTTTTGGTAGAATTGATATAGTGCTCAGTTACTCAAGAAGAGGAAATTGCAGCTAACTGACAATTTAAAACTAATTTAAATTACCAAGATAAAATAATGGTTCTGAAATTTCTAGGGTTCCATTTTTTATTTTGTTTGCAGAATTATCTTTAGAGACATATATTTTAGTATGTGGTCTAGCAATGAGACAGGCTATCTTAAATAGGTATGGTCCTGCATAAAGCCAATATGATTGCTATATTTTTAGTATCAGGAAACTATATAAGATTGTTTTCCTCTGGGAAAAAGCGAGGATATAGGAAGTCTATGGGTGATTCTAAATGACTGTGAAGGAGTCCAGTACTATTTTTTCCTGGTTTAATATAGAATTACATGAACCCATTGGTATAAACAACAAGGTTATTTCTGTCTATCTTCTACTTGTTGTCATCACTTCTCACTCTCAATGCTACTCCTGAGTTGAGGGCATAGTATTTAAATGGCTACCAAGTTACACAATAAATTTGGGGTTATTCACAGTGAAATACCTACCGAGAGGTTGCACGTTGCTTTTGGTTTTATCAGGTTAATAAGTTTTTATGTTTTTTAAAAATTAATATTTGTTTTAATGTGTATGTAGTAGGCATACATATTTATGGCTTAGATGAAATATTTTGATACAGGCATACAAAGAGTAATCATCAGATCAGGACAAATGGGATATATCACCTCAAGCATGATCATTTCTTCATGTTATAATTTCAGGTTTTTTTTTTTTAGCTATCTTAAATGTATATTATTATTATTAAGTGTAATCATCCTGTTAGGCTATCAAATTTTAGATCTCATTCATTCCAATTATTTTTGTACATATTTATCATCCCCACTTCCCCTGTATTGCTCCACTATCCTTACCCGTCTCTGGTAAACACTCTACTCTCTATCTCCATGAGTTCCAGGGTTTTAATTTTTATATTTCACAAATGAGTGAGAACATGCAAAGTTTTTCCTTCTGTAACTGGATTGGCTTATTTCACTTAACATAATGACCTACACTTCGACCAATGTTGTTGCAAATGATAGGATCACATTTTTATGGCTGAATCGTACTCATTTTGTATAATACCACATTGTCTTTGTCAGATCATCTGTTGATGGACACACAGATTACTTCCAAATCTTGGCTACTGTGAATAGTCCTGCAATAAATGTGGGAGTACAGATATGTCTTTGACAGACTGACGTCATTTCCTTCAGAAAAATGCCCAGTAGTGGGATTTCTGGCACATATGATAGTTCTATCTTCAGTTTTTTGAGGAATCTTCACACTGTTCTCCACAGTAGCTGGACTAATTTGTATCCCATACCAATAGTGTATGACAGTTCCCCTTTCTACACCTCCTTACCAGTATTTGTTTTTCTTGTGTTTTGGACAAGAGTCATTTCAAATAAGATGAGGTACCTTATTTAAAGGTAATTTGGATTGGCCATTTCTCTGATGATTAGTGATGTGGTGTACTTTATTATATGCCTGTTTTCCATTTGTATGTCTTCTTTTGAGACATATTTTTAAATCAAATTATTAGATTTGTTCCTTTAATATTGTTTGAGTTTGATTATTCTTGTTAGTAATTCTTTGTCAAATGGATAGTTTGCAAATGTTTTTCCCACACTGTGCATTGTCTCTTGACTTTATTCATTGTTTTCTTTGCTATGTAGAAGCTTTTTAACTTGATGTAACTATATCTGCCTATTTTTCCTTTGGTTACCTATGCTTAAGAAATCTTTGCCCAGGCCAATGTCCTGGAGAGTTTTCCTCAAGTTTTCTTTCAGTAATTTCATAGTTAGAGGTCTTAGATTTTGTATATGGTGAGAGATAGAGGTGAAGTTTTATTCATCTGCAAGTAGATAATCCAGTTTTCCAAGCAAGATTTTTTGAAAGACTGTATTTTCCTCAATTTCTGTTCTTGGCACCTTTGTCAAAAATGAGTTTACTCTAGATGTATGGGTTAATTTCTAGTTCTTTATTGTATTTCATTGGTCTGTGCGTCACTTTTTATGCAAGTACCATACCATGCTGTTTTGCTTATGACACCTCTGTAGTATAATTTGATCCCAGATAATGTGATTCCTCCAGGTTTGTCCTTTTTGCTGAAGATGACTTTAGTTATTCTGGGTATTTTGTGGTTTTATATAAATTTTGGGATTGTGCTTTCTATTTCTATGAAGAATATAATTGGAATATTGATAGTAATTGCATTGAATCTGTGGGTTGCTTTGATTAGTATGGACATATTATTAATATTGATTCTTCCAATACATGGACATGAAATATTCTTCTATTTGTTTTATGTCCTCTTCGATTTCTTTCATCAGTGTTTCACAGTTTTCACTATAGTCATCTTTCATTTCTTTAGTTAATTCTTAGATATTTTATTTTATCTTTAGCCATTTCAAATGAGATTACTTTCTTGATTTCTTTTTCAGATTGTTTGCTATTGGTATATAAAAATGTTACTGATATCCATATGTCGATTTGTATACTGGTTTCTTTTCTTAGTTCTAATAATTCTTTGGTGGAGTCTTCAGGTTTTTCCAAATGAAAGATTTTAGTATATGCAAATAAGGATAATTTGATTTCTTTCTTTCCAGTTTGGTTGTCCTTTCTTTTGTCTGTTTACTCTAATTAGGACTTTCTGTACAATGTTGAATAACAGTGGGGAAAGTGGGCATTCTTGTCATGCTTCAAATCTTAGAGGAAAGGCTTTCAGTATTTTCTCATAAACCATGATACACAACATGGGTCTGTCATGTATGTCTTTTATTGTATTGACATTTTTTCTTTCTGCACCAAGTTTGTTGGGGACTCTTTTTTTTTTTTTTATCACAATGAGATGTTAAGTTTTATCAAATATATTTTCAGCATCAATTAAAATGATCACGTTTTTGGTCTTCATTCTGTTAACATGATGAATCACATCGATTGATTCATGAATGGTGAACCATCCTGTATCACGGGGATAAATGCTACTTGGTCTTTTTTTTTTTTTTTTTTTTTTTTTTTTTTTTTTTTTTTTTTTTTTTTTTTTTTTTTTTTTTTTTTTTTTTTTGATATGACTTTGGTTTGGTATCTGGGTAACATTGGCCTCATAAAAATGAGTTTGGAAGGATTCTATCATTGTCTACTTTTCAGAAAAGTTTGGTAAAATTATGTATTATGTTGTTCTTTCATTGCTGTAAAGAAATACCTGAGCCTGGGTAACTTATAAGAAAAAAGAGGTTTAATTATATCACAGTTCTGTAGGCTGTACAGAAAGCATAATGCTGGCATCTTCTTGGCTTCTGGGGATGTCTGAGAAAACTTACAATCACTGAAAAAAATAAAGTGGGAGGAGAAACTTTATATGTCAAAACAAGAAGAAGAAAAAGCGGGGAGGTGCCATACACTTTGAAACAATCAGATCTTGTGAGAACTCACTCATTATTGTGAGGGCATTGCAAAGGTATTCGTTAATAACCCTCTCCCATGATCCAATTGCCTCCCACCAGACCCCTCCAACACTAGGGATTACATTTCAATATGATATTTGGTCAGGAACACACATCCAAACTATATCATTCTGCCCCTGGCCCCTCCCAAATCTCATATCATTCTCATATTTCAAAATACAGTTATACTTTCATAATAATCTCCAAAGTCTTAATTCATTCCAGTATTAACTCAAAAGTCCAAAGTCCAAAGTTTCATCTAAGACAAGGCAAGTTCTTTCTATCTTTGAACCTACAGAATAACAAACAAGTTAGTTACTTCCAAAATTCTATGGGGATATGAGCATTAGGTAAAAATTCCCCTTCCAAAAGGGATAAATCAACCAAAAGAAAGGAGCTATAAGCCCCACAAAAGTCTGAAATCCAGCAAGGCATTCATTAAAATTTTAAGTTTCAAAGTAATCTCCTTTGACTTCATGTCCCACATCCAGAGCACACTCCTGAAAGGGTGAGCTTTCAAGGCCTTGGGTAGCTCCACTCCCACGGCTTTGCTGTGTTCAGCACTGAGCCTTCTCTCACACACTGGCATTGAGAGCCTGCAGCTTTTCCATATTCAGGTTGCAAGCTATTGGTGAACCTACCATTTTGGATTGGGAAGATGGTGGCCCTCTTCTCACAGCTCCATTTGGCAGTGCCCTAGTGGGCACTCTGTGTTGGAATCCAGACCCGATGTTTCCTCTCTGCACTGCCCTTATAGGGGTACTCCATGAGGGCTTTGTCCTGCAGCAGGTTTATGCCTGGACACCCAGGGTTCTCCATATATCCTCTGAAATCTAGGTATGAGCTCCCAAGCCTCATTTACTCTTGCAGTCTGTGTACCTGCAGGATTAACACCACCTGGATGTCACCTAAGCTTATGGCTTGCACCCTCTGGAGCAATAGCTCAAGCTGTACCTGGGTTTTAAAGCATTGTAGGAACTGGATGCAGACAGTCACGTTCCAGTGCTGCACAGGGCCGCCTGGCCCACGAAACCATTCTGTCCTCCTAGGCCTCAGGACCTGTGATGGGAGGGGCTGCCTCTTAGAGCTCTGAAGTACCTTTGAGGCCTTTCTTTCTCTTTCTCTTGGCTATCATTATTTGCCATCTTTGTAGTTATGTGACTTTCTCTAGCAAGTGATTGCTCAGCAGTCTGCATGAATTCTTCTCCTGAAAATTGGCTTTTTTTTTTCTACCATGTGACCAGGCTATAAATTTTCTAAACTTTTATGCTCAGCTTCCTTTTTGAATGTAAGTTCCAGTTTTAAGGCATTTCTTCGTTCTCACATATGAGGATAGGGAATTTGAAGCAGCCATGTAATATCTTGAATGCTTTGCTGCTTAGGAATTTCTTCTGCCATATATTACATTATCCTTCTCAAGTTCAAAATTCCACAGCTCACTAGGGCCAGGGCACAATACAGCCAAGTTCTTTGCTGAAGTATAACAAAAGTGATTATTGCTCCAGTTCCCAGTAAGTTCCTAATTTCTATCTGAGACCTGCTCAGCCTAGACAGTAAGAGGATGGTGCTAAACCATTCACTAGAAATCCTCCACCATAATCCAATCACTTCCCACTACACTTCATCTCCAGCATTTGGGATTACATTTCAATATGAGATTTGGTCTGAGACACACACCCAAACTATATCAGATTGGTTAGTTCTTTAAAAATTTGTAAAAATTCAGCAGTGAAGCCATCAGGTCCAGAGCTCTTTTTTGCTAGGGGACTTTTTTTATTATGGCTTCTGTCTCATTACTTGTTTTTGGTATATTTAAGTTCATGGTTCTTTAAATGATTGCTCAGCAGCCTGCATGAATTCTTTTCCTCTTGGCAGGTTGTATGTGTCTAGGACTTTACTCGTTACTTCTAGATTTTTCAATTTATTGGCATATAATTGCATAGCAGTCTTTAATGATCCTTTTAATTTCTGTGGTATCAGTTTTAATGTCTCCTTTTTAATTTCTGATTTCTTTATATTTTGATCTTTATCTTTTTTTCTTAATCTGGGCAAAGGCTTGTCAATTTTATCTTTTAAATAAAACAACTTTTGTTTTATTGATCTTCTGTGTTTTTTTCACTATAATTTATTTCTGTTGTGATCTCTATTATTTCTATTCTCCTACTGATTTGGGGTTTCATTTCCTTTTGCTTTTCTAGTTCTTTAAGATTTATCATAAGATTATTTATTTGAAGTTTTTGATGTAGGTGCTTATAGCTATAAACTTTTTTCTTACTATTGCTTTTGCTATATCCCACAGGTCTTGGTATGTGTATTTCCATTATCATTTTTATCAAAAATTTTTAAAATTTTCTTCTTGATTTTTTTCATTGACTTGCTGGTTCTTGAGGAGCATATTGTTTAATTTCCATGTGTTTGTATAGTTTCCAAATTTGTCTTATTTTTAATTGCTAGTTTTATTCCATTGTAGTCAGAGAAATATTTAATATAACTTCAATTTTTAAAGATTTATTTTGTGGCCTAGCATCTGGCCTATGTTTAAGAATAATCCATGTGCTAAGGAGAAGAATGTGTATTCTGCTGCTATTGGATAAAATATTTTATACTTATTTACAATTGTTATATCCTTTTGCTGTATTGACCCCTTTATTATTATATAATGACGTTTCTTGTCTCCTTTTAGTGCTTTTGTCTTGAAATCTATTTTGTCTAAGTAGCTCTTGCTATTTTGTGGTATTCATTTGTGTGGAATATCTTTTTCCATCCCTCTATTTTCAATCTATGTGCATCTGTATAGGTGAAGTGTGTTTCCTGTAGACAATAGAGTGCTGGGCTTTGCTTTTATTATCCATTCAGCCACTCTATAACTTTTGATTGGAGAGTCTAATCTATTTACATTCAATAACATTATTGATAAGTAAGGACTTATTCCTGTGATTTTATTATTTGTATTCTGGTTATTTCATTGTTTTCTCTTCCTTCTCTCCTTCCTTTATGGTTTTCTTTTGCTGAAGGTGATTTTTCTCTAGTGGTATGTGTTACTTTCTTGCTTTTTTGTGTGTATCTGTTTCATGTTTTTCGATTTCAGGTTACCATGAATCTTGCAAATAGCACATTATAATGCTTTAATTTTAATGCATGACAACTTAGCACTGATAAAAAAACAAAGAAGCAAAGAGAAAACTGATCAAAACTCTACACTTTAACTACACCTCTCCTGCTTTTTATGTTTTTGTTGTTTCTATTTTTATCTTACACTGTCTATGTCTTGAAGAGTCATACATCTTTGTCACTCCAGAATTGGGCAGTGATGCCTGTTTTAGTTCATTTAATAAGGTCATGTTTACCTGGATGCTTGATGCTTGTGGATGTTCATCAATCTCTGCACACTGAAGAGTTACGTATTCATTGTAGTTTTTAGTCTGTGCTTGTTTGTACTTGTCCTTCTTAGGAAAGCTTTTCAAGTATTCAAAGATAATTGAGTTCTGTGATCTCAGTCCTTAGTCTCTCTAGCCATACTTGCATTTACGAAACTCCAAGATCAGTAATATTAATATTTGCCTTTTGCAGACTCACGAATGTACCATCTTGGTGGTCTTGAGTAAGATCTTGGGAAAACTCCTTACATTACCAGGCAGATACTCTTGTTCTCTTTCCTTATTTTCCTCCAAACGAATGGAGTCTCTCTTGCTTTCTGTACTCAGAAGCCTTGAACTTGATGCTTGTAGTTGTTCGTCAATCTCTGGGCATTGAGGTGGGAAGGTGACAAAAGCACCATCCTATGTCCACCACCACTATGACTGCAGTGAGTTCAGACCCATAGCACAGCACTGGATTTCACCCAAGGCCAGTGGCAATCACAGCTTGGCTACTGCCCCTGTTCACTCAAGGCTCAAGAGCTCTTCATTCATCAGGTAGCAAGTCCAGTGAGTCTTGTCCTCCCCTTCAGCATGGCAAGCTCTTCCCTGGCCCTAGATGGGAACAAAAATGCCATTTGGGAGAAAGGGTCTAGATTCAGGAACCTTAGGAATCTACCTGATGTTCTGGTCTACTGCAGCTGAGCTGGCACCCTAATCACAAGGCAAAGTCCTTCCCACTCTTCTCTCTCCTTTTCTCAAGCAGAGGAGTATCTCCCTACAGCTACCACCACCTCAGGCCTGTGGCAAATACTGCCTGCCTACTTGATTCACTCAAGGACCAAGGGCTCTTCTGTTAGCTTTTGGTGAAGGCTGCAGGCCTGTGTCTCTTCCTTCAGGAAAAAAGGCTCCCCTGTGACTGAGGGCAGGTCCAGAAATGCTATCCAGAAGCCACATCTTAGAATAGGGGATTCAAGGAGCCCATTTGATGCTCTGTCTCACTGTGGCCTAGCTGGTATCCACGCTGCAAGACAAAGTAGTTTTTACTTTTCCCTCTCCGTTCCTCAAGCAGGAGTCACAAAAAAATCATAATAATCTCATACATAGTCTTTCCGTTATTTTTTAAAGCAGTGATTATAGTATTCCATATCTCTATTATAATTTAAAGCCACAGAGTTTATCACCCCCACCTCCACCTTTTTTCCTCTGCTCGTAGAGGAAAGCATAAAGGATACAAAAAGAAGTCTATAAAGAGGCTAGCACAACAGATATTTTACTGTGTGGTTTATATGTTTTTAAATAAGAACAAATAATAGCATTTAATTCTATAGCTGAGATTGATTACTAGGAATCTAAGGTAGGGAACTTAACTGAAAGGCTGAGGAGGAAACAATGATTTAATTCAAAGAGGTAATTAATGTTTTTAGGAGAGTAAAAAAGAAACTTATTTTGGCCACAGAGTCTCATATGAATTTATAGAAAATATTTTTAAGGTTACCAAGATCAAGGAAGGAGGAACTAAAGATGTGCTTTTATTGTTGAAAAAGGGGGGAATAGAATTTTAAATATATTATGAAAAAAAGAAATACAAAACGATGTCAATGCTTGAAGTAAAAGAGTCAGACAAAGAAGGTTTTCAGATTTTAAGCTGGGAAATAGATGATAAAAAATGTCAATGTCCATAGAAAGGTGTATATTTGTTGAGTATCTCTCAGGGGCAAACATTATAACAGACCCCATTAGTGAATGCAAAAAAAAAATTTACAGAGAGATTGGCAATTTCTTGCAAATTGCCATAGTGTAAAAGGAGATACAATACATTTATAGAGTTGGAACAAATGACTGAATGTGGAAGTATGTATAAGAAAGAGTTTTACTTCTGTATGTTATTGAATTGTTATCATATTCCTCACCCAAAATTTCAGTACAGTCTTCAACACACATAGTTTCTTTCTTGGGTGAGTGGATGTGGTAAAAATCTAGAAAAGAACATTATGTATTCCTACCTGGGGCAGAAAGAAGACAGAAAAGACAACAACTTTGGAGTAAAGAAGATACTGAAACAAGGAAGTAAAGAGAGATGGCAACTCAGAATCTGTTGTATTTATGGGGAACTATATTCCTAGGAATTCACAAAATCACAAAATTGTGAGTTAGTGATCTTGATCAATTTCATTTACATTTCAAAGGAGAATGTGATCTCAGTTCCATATACTTATCTCATTTAACACGTGATTATGTGGCAAAGATAGAGCTATAACTCCCGGGATTCTTGAGTCTATCACTGTTTAGCATTCTTTCCATTATGCAGATGGAGGAAGGTGAAGCAAAAGAATCTGGAACTGTTAAGAAGTTAGGAGACTATAGTGGATAAGTAAAGAAGAGTGTCCTATCTTTAAACTCTTTTAACAAATGGAGACTTCGATGCTATACCAAGGAACAGATGGTAGAAATGAGCCCTAGTGCAGACAATAATGGCTGTACTTTTCTTTCTTTTTTTTGTTGTTGGCAGAGAATATAAAAGCAAAAATAAAACTGACTGAAAGTCAATCTGCTGTTGTTATTATTATGCAAAAGTAAATCCAAACAATGTCTATGCTGAAGTCATTCTCTGCGGGGTCTAACCTTCCCACAAGTCCAGGTTTGGTGTTCACTGAAGACATCCATTTGGGAAAGGCATGTAATTCATTTCCTTGCTGAAAATCTAAACCCAAGATGTAGCAAAAAATTGACATGAAGCTGGGTGTCTGCAGAGGTTTGTAAAGCATCTTACTCAGCAGAGCCAGACAGTATCACATAGTGGCAACCTTCTTGCTAAATATTTCAATTTTTCTTTCTTTCTTTCTTTCTTTTTTTTTCTTTTTTTTATGTATCTGGGTGCTCCTGTATTGGGTGCAGTATTTCAATTTTTCTTTTGAGGTTCACCGTATCTGTTTGCATATACCCCACTAGATTTTATTATACACCTACCTTTTGTCAACTTAGAAAAATAATCACAGTGTATAAATTTGGAAAGGAGAGAAGATTTTATTTCTTATAAAGGATTATAGCCTGTAAGGTGGCCATCCTGCAGGTTGGGAAGTACAGCCACCAACCAAGATGAGACACAGGCACTTTAAAGGAAGAGAGATTTTGGTACAGCTTTATGCTGAATAGTTTAGCTAAATATATGTATTCAACAGCCTACAGGAAGCGCTACAAATATGCATGAAAGTGATCCTGACACATGTGTATTGCAAAAACATGCATGTAATATGAGACCTATGTTCAATTTGCGATGGAAACTTAATATTCAGATGTATTACAATTAGGCCTTATACAGCAAAAGTTTCCTTCAGGACACAAAGACATGTAAGTGTGCAATCTCGGTAAACTGGCTGGGCCCAATCCATGGTCAGTGGTCTTACCTGAAGAGAGTTACTAAAATCATTCTCTTGTCCAATGAAAGCTGTAGTTACATACAGCTGGTGGAACGGGAGGTAAGGGTCAGTTAGTCAGCATCTGGTGAAGTTACAAATTGTTTTAATATTGCTTATCTCATGGCCAGTGCTTGTTTATCTGGTAGAGAAAAAGAAAAAATCTATGGCAGTTAGAGCATAGTTTATTCTTTAAATACTTTAATAGAGGTACATGATGTAGCTCTTGCCTGGCATGGCCTTAGGTCCTGTTAATAAATTGGTATGTTTTACAAAGAGGCTGTTCTGGCAGTCTTATGATCTGTATTTTGACGTTAATGCTGATCAGTTACTGTATCTAAATCATAAAAGGGAGTGGGGGTATAGTGAGTCATGTCAATCTCCCATGCTGTCATGCCTAGGAATTCAGTTTTAAGGTTGTGCTGAAGTCCCCTTAGCCACAAGGGTGTTTATCAAGTGGGTGTTGGCCTTAGGATTTTATTTTTAGTTTATACCTTATTATTCTGATCATCCTTATATTCAAATTTAATACTTCAAGTTATTAATTAACCAGTTAAAAATAAAATTGTGTTAGTCTAAAATATGATTTCCATGTGAGTAAGAATGATGTATGCTTTGTTTTTGTTCTCTTCTTTAAAATTTTGTACCAAAAAATACGTACAGTGAAACATGCATGTACAATGTGATGTTTTAAGTATCTAATTCTTTTCCCCATTTTCTAAAATTGAGTAGTTTTTCTTTTCTACAAAGTTTTAGAATTCGTTTGTATATTCTCGATACATCTACTTTGTGACTTTCTTCTTTCCAGGACCACCTCTTCTCTTGAAAGTTGAAATGACTTTGGCAGCCTACAATCCATCCTTCCATTATTAGACACGTAAAACCTCAGCTTTCTTTTTAAATTCTAGCTGCTCTATATTCCTCTGCTGACAGAGGGATTTCCTCAGGGGAAAAATATATAAACATGAATCTCTAACTTTCTTTCAAGTCTTCTTCAGTTTATGTCTGCTTTTGGTCACTCTCTTGTGCTTTCAGATAGCTTCAAATAGTTTTTCCCCTCAGATTTATCATTATTAACTGTAGAAGGGCTAGTTCAATACATGCTAATTCACCATCAACTGGATCTGAATCATATTCCTGCTTTTGTCATTGTTGTATTCCCAGATGCTGTAACAATTCTTTCTATATGGTAGATACTTTATATATATATATTTGAATTATTTTTATTATTATTTTTTGAGACAGAGTCTCACTCTGGCTCCCGGGCTAGAGTACAATGGCACAATCTTGGCTCACAGCAACCTCTGCCTCCTGCGTTCAAGCAATTCTCCTGCCTCAGCCTCCTGAGTACCTGGTATTATAGGCATACAATACCATGCCTGGCTAATTTTTTGTATTTTTAGTAGAAATGGGATTTCACCATTGAACTCCTGGCCTGAAGTGATCTGCCTGTCTGGCTTCCCAAAGTGCTAGGATTACAGGTGTGAGCCACTGTACCTGGCCAAATTATTTTTGAAGGATTGCACTTCTTTTTCTCTTGAAAATGTAGTCTTTCTGCTTTACAAAGCAGAGTAAAACCTAAGCTATTGTTGTAATAGTACCAAACTCATGGCACAAGACTATGTAATCTAGTTTTATTATTTAGTGTAACTCTTTACTCCCTGTATTAATTATCTCTTGTAGTGTGACAGATAACCCACAATTGAGAAGCTTACTACAATAAGTATCTATTATCACAGTGTTGGGGATGAGGAATACTGGCCCAGCTTAGCTGGGTGCCTCTAAGTCAAGGTCGCTCAGGGCATTGCAGTCTCCTTTGAAGTCTCACTGGGGGAACAATTTGCTTTTAAATTCATTTGCTTTATGATTGTTGGCAGAATTTCAGTTCCTCTCAGGATACTGGGCTGAGGATCTCATTTCCTCTCTGACTATTGACTAGAATCCTCTTTCAGGTGAAATGTAGACCTTTTCATCATGTGCTCCTAATATGGCAGCTGCCTTCCTCAAAGAGGAAGAGGAGAGAGAGAACAAGAGAGAGTGACCAAGATGGCCATCTCAGTCTTTTTGTAACCTAACCTTGGAAGTGACACCCCATTCCCTCTGCTGCATTATCTTCACTAGAAGTGAGTCATGAAATCCAATTGAAGGGGAGGGCATTTTACAAAAGCATAAATACAGGAGGCAGAGTTTATTGGAGACCATCTTAGAAACCACCTACAACACTTCCCTTACATGGAGAGATGAATCATTTTAAAAAGTACATTTAAAAAATGCATGGATCTCCTATTTTATTTCAGGCACTGTTATGCTCTAAAGGGTGGAATGATAAGGATGGAACTATATAATGGCTCAGTTCTTATCTTGCAGGAACTTATGTTCTGGTTCAGGAGGCAGAACTATTGAAATGTGATCAGTGCTATAAAAGCTGTAGGAGTTGTGGGATCAGAAAAACTTTTTAGGATATGAGAAATGTTACCTTTGTAAACTAAAATAAAATTCTAAGCCCTCTAACCATCTGAATGAACCCCTCTTCTAGGCCAAGGGCATTTCGAAGTTAACCTGAGAATGCAGTTCAGGCCACAATGGGAAGTGGAGGTCCTTATGCCCGCCTCCCTTTAGAATCAGGCACAACTAATGAACATTAACATTAAAACAGAGATTTTAAGACTTTTTGTAGCAAAAAGACACTGAATTCTAGCCTGACTCTGGTATAGTGTCACATGACAGCAGGCTCTGAAAGAAATCAAAGTATTTTACTCTAAAATATATTTCTTTGAAATATGTTGAAAAGCCCCTGCAAAACTGTCTCTTGTAGGGAAAATCTAAATTCTGTAGAGAATTTATTTCCTTTTCCAATTGTTTTCCCTGATCCAGGAGAGAATTAATTGAGTCTGGTACCCTTTTTAAGTCTGATAAGAAACATTCACAATCTTTTCTTTCTCAACCCTGCTACCTGGAAGCTTCATCTGCATAATAAGAACCCTGGTCTCCACAACCTCTTATCTTAACCCAGACACTCCCTTCTATGGATTCCAGGTCTTTAGATAAACTTTTTCAATCAGTTGCTGATTGGGAAATCTCTGAATCCACCTATGACCTGGAAGCCCTCCCTTTGATTTATCTTACCTTTTCAGACAGAACCAATGTACATCTTACATGTACTGATTGATGTCTTATGTCTCCCTAAAATGTATAAAACTAAGCTGTAGCCTGACTGCCTTGGCACACGCCATCAGGACCTCCTGAAAGCGTGTCATGGGCATGTCCTTAACCTTGGCAAAATAAACTAAATTGATTGAGACTTGTCTCAGACAGTTTCTGGTTTACACCTTCATAAAGAAAGTGAAGCTTGGGCTATGTGTTGAGAGGAAGCATCTTCCAACACGTACATGTGAGAACCTTGCAAGAACTGTAGATACTTAATGACAAAGCCAGACATCTGCATTGGGAGGAGTGGTGAGGAAGAAGAGGCTGTATGAAAGAGCCAGAAGCCATGCTGGGAACGACATATTAGACCATGCTAAGGACTTTGGACTCTGCAGTAAGTGGACTGGAAACACTGAAGGATATAATCAGTTATGTACAGAATAAAGAATGTTCTAAGCCAAGCTCAGTTTGCACTGTTTTACCCATAAACAGACCAAAAAGAAGAAGAATATGTGTCATCTCCCATTTCACTTCCCTATCAAATGGCTAGGTTATAGTCTAGGTGGAAAGCTTTGTGTGAGTTCCTTTACTTCAAGTCAAATTATACATCCCAATGACTGAGTACCTCATCTCAATAACATGTAATTTCTCACAAGCACAACATTTTGTGAAATAACTGGAAGAATATGATTCAAGATTGTTTCCAGAGAATAATGAAAGAAAATAGTAGTGTTCCTGTGTAATGTTAACCATGAGACAGCTCAACTCATAGCTCCTGTATTTAGTTTGGTAAATTAAATGAATCTCTAAATACTTTAATTACTTCCCTCATTGCCTTTCTTCCTCCACAGTGCAAACTCTATGCTATTCACTTGTTAAAGCCTCTTTTGAAACTCATTTCTCACATTTCCCCAAAGATCCATAGCTTTCTATATGAAAGTAAAAAGAAGCAGTGAGGCATATAGTCAGTGATACTTAAAACTGGATGAGTCACCCCCAGGGAATGTCTGGGAGATGTTTAAGGGCTTAAACATGTGCTACAACCCACAGTCTTGCAAGTATTCCAGCAGACCAGATTCTGACTGAGTGAAGGCCGTGATTTCTAAGATTCTAAATTCTAAGATTCTTTCTGGTGTGATATTGTCAGATATCTCAGGAACCAGTTGACTTACTAATATTTATAAACATACACCATCATTGAAGGAGAAACATTGGCTAAATCTGGGAGATGACATTGCCCTCGCAGAATTGTATGACCTATAATCATATAGTGCTATTCTGAGCAGTGAAGGATTAAACAATTTGCAGATGCTATGCCTCCATGCACATTAATCCTTGCTCTAATATTCTTCAGAGAAACCAGGACCACTCGGTCAAAGCTATAAGTGAGATCTAGGTTACCTATATATAGAAACATGATGTCTTCTTTCAAAAAAGTAAAATTTTCTATATAAAATTTTAACTTCAGAAACAGGAAAACTATAATTATCATCAGAATTTTCTTTTGTTTCATATTGCTTTATTTCATTCATTTATCTATTAAAAGATACTTTCTTTTCCTTAAGTTAATTTATATGCAGTCCAGCAGGAAGTTCAGATATCAGAAGCAAAATAATATTCATTTTATTACCAACATCTTCTTAGCTGAGATCATATCGGGCTTTAAAATTATTTAATTATGACTGAAGAAAGGCACACTTTAGGGAAGATTAAAGGATCTGGCATGGCACTTTAGAGAAGATGATTATCAGAGAAAGTTAGCAACTATGTATTAGAGACAAATTTGATTGATGACAGATACAGAAAATGAATGACACAGGATGAAATGAAAGACCACTAAATTAGAGAAGCATTCTCTAGTCCATGGTGTTATATATTGTCAGGCTGAGAGATGTTTTTGAGATGAAACATGAGCACTTTGTCATCAAATATAAGTTGCATTAGTCCGTTTTTATGTTGCTGATAAAGACATATCTGAGACTGGGCAATTTACAAAAGAAGGAGGTTTAATTAGACTTATAGTTCCACATGGCTGGGGAGGCCTCACAATCATGGCAGAAGGCAAAAAGGAGCAAGTCACATAACGTGGATAGCAGCAGTCAATACCAACTGCCCACACCAGTGGTTCTCAGTATACTGATTTATCTTACCATCAGTTTGTTTTGTCTCTTCTTAAACTTCAAACCACATAATCATATTATGAATATTCTTTTATGTCTGGTTTCTTTTAATCAATAATGTGTCTGTGTGATTTGTGCATATCGTTATCTGTGTTTATTCATTTTTGCTCTATAATAGTCTGATATATGCCTATATATATCTTGCTAGATGCTATAAGATTAAACCTTTCTCTAGATTGTTACATTGGGACCAAATAATTGTCCTCTTACAATTTATATTAGTAGGATTATAAAGCTGGAATAATCCTTAGAGATGATATACTATGTTTTCACATTTTTATAGATGAGGAAGGCAGTGCCAAGAAAGAGAAGAACTTGCTTAAGTTATACAGCTGGTTAGCAGCGGAACTAGATTTAGATCTCAAGCTTGGACTTTTCCAGTCTCATATTTCTTCTAATATGTCAAGTTGTTTATACAGACTCTCTTTTAGACTGGAAGATATTTAGAAAATGATAGTAATGAAATTATTTAGAAATGTCCATTGAGAAGCTTTCTGAAGTTTTAGGATATAGATGAACTAGGAATGTACTTCATGTAAATGATATTTTAATACACCTCAGAAATCCATGAACCCTTTGCATCAGTTAGTTGATTTGGCAGCGGCTGCAGGTAATTATTTTCTGAGTCCTTTGAGTACTCTTTAATTCTTACTCTTCCAAGCCAAATCTCTGTTGAATGGTAAATACCATTCAAGGCACATCTTTGCAAAAGCTCAGGAAAACATTTACTTTTTAAAAAAGTGGCTCATTTAGGAGATATGAGAGAAGTTTATTGGAGTTTGATGATGGAAAAAAAAAGAACCTAGGTTATTTTAGTTAATATCAGAGATGTGTTAAATAGGCCAGTATGTCTGCCCCTGGTTGCTTGAATCTTGAATTTGGGGCTTTAGTTTAGCTGAGTCATCTGCAATAAAAATCAATTTGGAATTCACCAAGTTTCAGCATTAAATTTTCTTGGCACCAAAAAAACAACATTCTACTATACCTGAACTCCCAGCAGAGTTCTGTGCAATCCTCTGGGAGTTCAGCGATAGGATTGCACAGCGATAGGATTACACAATGATAGGATTGCTGGACCACATAATAGTTGCATTTTGATTTTTGAGGAACTTTCATACTGCTTTTCATAATGTCTGTACTACTTTACATTCCTACCATCAGTGTGGAGGAGTTCTCTTTTCTTTAAATATTCTTCAACACTTATCTTTTATAGTAGCTCTTCTAAAAGGTGTGAGGTATTATCTCATTATGGTTTTAACTTGCATTTCTTTGATGATTAGTGATGCTGAGCCTTTTTTCATATAAAAATGGCTTGGCTATTTGTGTATCTTATTTTGAGAAGTTTCTATTTAGATTCTTTGCCCATTTTTTTATTGACTTACTTGTTTTCTTACTACTGAGCTGAGTTCCTTTGGTTGAAAGCAACATAAACACAAACAGATAACCTTTTCAACTAAATGGATTCAATTCTGACCTTGCTTCTGATGTTTGATTAATAAGAAAAAGCTTGTATAAGAATGTAAGAAGTTGAAAAGTACATCAAAATGTTCATTTTCCTATATTAGTAGGATACTTCTTTATTTAAAAAAATCCAGAAACTTGTCTAGAAGACATAAGTAAAATTTTCTTGAGCGTATGATCAGATATAGCTCGCAAATTTTTTTTCCTCAAATTTAAGTTCTTGAGCTGATAATTAAAGTCAGAGAGTGTATGACTTTACTCAGTCATACACTTGTTTCAGGGAAAACAATATTGACTAAGCATCTATGGTACTTTCAGGGGTTTTCAACAGAGCTTGAAACTCGCTGATTTGTTTCCTTACTCTCAGGCCCAAACAATGAAATAAACATTTTAGGATTTTTTTGCAGCAAGATTTTTACAAATATTGTTTCCTTTTATATCCAAAATTATGTGACTCAAAGTCAAATCATTTTCTCCAGGACCATGCAGAGATACGTTCAAATCACTTCATGTGATGAAAAGTGTTTGCCCACTACTATGGACCAATGTTCTTCAGTCAGTCTTCATCTTCAAAGCTTTTTGGCAAAATCTGGCCAATTATTTGCTATCAGTTCTGCAGATTCTTTCAGTGCAAACTCATTGTTAAAAATTTCCTTTACTAAGCCACCAGATTTCTGCATATAGCAGATCTATATGTTTTACACAGTTTTATAACACTTTTTCAATGTTTAACACAGTTTTAGAAAAGTATTCTTCAGTGATACAGTTTATATTTACCAAAACCATTTTTGAATCATCATTCAAAACTTTTATCACTTCATCTTCAAGAATATTTTATACCATCACCTTTCTGGTGTGAAGAAAGCATATTGTGGCTGCGTTCAGAATATTCTGTTTTTCTTGAGAGGCAGAAAATGTTGTGGAGCACCATGAATGAAGATATCAAGGCAGTTCCTCTAAGAAATATATTGTGGTTCCAAAAATCAAGACGAAAAATTTTTGGCTTTTCCTTTTGGGGGTAGCTTTTTGCAGCAGAAAAACAATTATAAATTTCATAATCATTCTCAAATCTTATAAACGCTAAATATGAAAAAGCCTATTGATAGCTATGATGGTTAATATTAAGTGTCAACTTGATTGTAGGGTGTGAATTATTGTTCCAGGTGTGTCTGTAAGGGTGTTGCCAAAGGAGATTAACATTTGAGCCAGTGGACTGGTAGAGGCAGATCCATCCTCAATCTTGGTGGGCATCATCTAAGTGGCTGCCAGTGTGGCTAGAATAAAGCAGGCAGACAAAGGCAAAATGAGCAGACTTGCTGAATCTTCCAGCTTTCATCTTTCTCCTGTGCTGGAAGCTTCCTGTCCTTGAACATCAGACTCCAGGTTCTTGAGGCTTTGGATTTTTGGACTTATCCCAGTGATTTACCAGGGGCTCCTGGGCCTTCAGCAACACACCGAAGGCTGTACTGTCAGCTTACCTACTTTTGAGGTTTTGGGGCTCGGACTGGCTTCCTTGCTCCTCAGTTTGCAGATTGCCTATCTTGGAACTTCACCTTGTAATCATGTAACTTACTCCTTAAAAAACTCCCCTTCATATATATATATATATATATATATATATATATATATATATATATATATCCTATTAGTTTTTTGACCAGAAATGTTTAGGGAAGCAATTGATTTTCAGTTTATTACAAAAGTTTACAACATCATATATAATAATATCAATAAGTTGACTTATTATACAGTCTGTGATTGCAATCCTTTAAATCTCTTTATCACAGAATCTAACAGAGTTATCTTTTAAGACAGATCTAAAATTCCCCTTTTCCTCCTTAGACCTCATCCTCAAAAATCACCACACTGGATCTTCAGACATGTTTGTAGACCAGGAAACACTAATGAAGTATGCAAGAGAAGAGCATAACAAATGACTAAATAGAAAAATCTTTTTAAAAGTTAAAATGTTCCACTACAATTAGTTTTTACCTGATATATTAGGTGTATTACAAAGGGTCCAACAGTAGAGAGGCAGATGCAGCTGACTTAGAGTTTTTAATAATTCCTTCTTTAGAATAAAGTTTTTCTTCTAACTCCTTCTTTACTATACAGCTTATTCATGCTGTTACATTAGTTGGTAATATACTGACAGGGAACTGAGGAAAGTAACTGGGGAAGAAGAAGTTATTGCTGTGAACTAACATTACCTGCTTTGAAAATAGTGATTGTCAACAGCTTCTCATGACCAAAAATTGACTCAACCAAATAAACACAGTTCCACTCTTTGCTTTCATGTGGATCAGTAATACAATTCAAAACAGAACTGCTTAGTCACTGCCCATCAGTCTATGTAGAAGTAGTGCATGGTTTGCAAAGTTCAAAAATTATGCATTTTCCCCCCTAAAAGTACTATCTATTGTAGAACATTTCACAGGACTCTAAACTATTACAAAACCCCACTGAAAAATTTGTCCTATGAAGTCAGATTTCCAGAAAGCTTTTATACTTTTCCAATTACTTACTGTTAAGTAGTGGTAAACTATTTATTTATCACATTTCTTGGGTTTCCTGGGTCAGCTGGGCAATTCTTGTTTGGGGTTTCCCATGTAATTGCAGTCAAATGGATAGTAGCTGGGGCTGGAGTCATCTGAAGTTTCTTCATGTACATATCTGACACATGGCCTGAGAGGCTGGAGCTCTGAAAGTTGCTTTGCTTTCTCTCTCCATGTGACCACATGGCTAGCTTAGGCTTCCTTATAGTATGGCAGTCCTAGACTAGTGTGTTTACATGTGACTGAATTTCCCAGAAGAGGCATTTCAAGAGTCCCAGATAAAAGATGCAATTAGTTTTGTGACTGAATCTCAGAAGCTTCAGAACATCATTTCTGCATTCTACTACTTGAGTAATTCCTAGGGCAAGCTGACATTCAACTAGAAGCATGACTTCATTTTTCAATAGACACAATAGCCAGATTCTGTGACTGCTTCTAATCTGCCCTATGCTATTTGTTTAACTAAGACCCCATCTTGGTAGGGCTTATTCGTGTTTTAAACATCATGAAGACACAGAAGCTTGGAGCAAATGACTTACTACCAAGGTTTTTCCGTAAATTGGTGTCAGAGCAGTGAAAATAATTGTATACAGAGCTCTTCATTCTTTAAGTAGCAGATTCTCTACTTGCAGAGGTGTTTTTAAGTGAATAATCTATCCTGTATGTTAAAATCCACCAGAATAACATCTTAAAGATTCTTATGTGCATTAGAAGCTGTTGTGCAAATAAAATCTTTTCTCAATTTACTGTTTTTTTTCTTTTATTTTTCCATCACTAAATCACCTAATGTTTTAGTCTCTGATATTCTAGAGACATGCTACAAAAAGCTATGGCACTGATCATTTTTTCGATGGTGATTTTATCCAACTGATTCTACAGATTGAAATTGCTATTTTCCCTTATCTTTTGAAAATTAAACTGTCATGTCAAGTAGATATTATAAAGTTTTGGTTAGTTAACTTACTTTACTCATGAAAATCTACTTAAATCTCAATAAGCAGAAGTTGAAATGTTAGAACTTTTGGCTCCATACATTTATTTTAAACAACTGGTTTTGGGGAAAACAAAGAGAAGAAGAATATTTTCTACAATCTTATTTAGTGAACATCTTGGGGAATTAAGCTGTTTTCTTTGAGCCTTCTCCTAGTTTTCTATTAGTTTCTCTCTCATCCAAATCTATTCTTTCACTTTATTTTTTTTCTGGGTGTATTCTGCCACTTAAGTTCTCTGTAAGGTTTCTTATTTTGTTTATAGATGAAAACTTGGTGCTTTTCTTCAGTTGCCAGTAAATATTTGTGTAGAATTGCCTAGTTGGCCTCTGATGATGATGGTGTGAGTCAGCCCTCTTTCTGTGTTTCTGTAGTTTCCCCTGCAATGTGTAAAGGCACCTTGTTTCATCTTATCTAGCTTTGGCATTAATACATAGTGTGTGTATGTGCATAAGCACATGCAATGCCTTTGCCTGCCAAGTGAAAATGCACATTACCTTTCCTAGAAACTGCAATCCAGTAGAAACAAAATACCAAACTCTGCAGCAAAGTTAGAATTTGTTTGTTGAAAATAACTTTACATTAATTAAAATAACTAAACATATTATATGACATCAGTGTCTTGTTTATAAAACAATTCAAACAGGTCATTTATTGTCACTCCAATATCAGAGTCAGAGAGGTTAAAGGCTTGTCTGTGTATGGCAATAATTATTAAATGTATGACCAAAACTGTTTTGAAATAGTTAAAAGTAGTCTTAGGAATTGGGAGTGAATCTATGAAATGAGAATTAAATTATGAGGAAGTTTTTTTTAAAGTAACTTGAACTGTATATATTTGCCTCACTTGAAAAAAATGATTAGTAAATCCAATGAAGATTATTAGAATGTCAATTTTAAAGTAGCTTGTCCTTAAGAAGAATATACTTCTAAGGGAAGATGCCTGCATGGTGTATGGAAGGTGGGTATTCTGAAGGCAAATCCCTGCTAGTATATTCTAACTTATTAACACTATATGGGCTGCTGAGCAGGTAGACTTCTACATGGAGAACAAAGCATCCACTTTTTTGTGTCAGAAGACACAAGTTGAACATCACTCACAGTACTGGCCTGGCTCATAAAACAATTTTCTGATTAAAATTTCATAATAAATATTTTATGTTAATTTTCCAATAGACGAGAATTAACTGCCTCACTGATTAGTCTTTCTGTAGTTGCATCTCTCATTTTAAATTAATCTATTGCCAAGTGTGGTGGCTCATGCCTCTAATCCTAGAAACCTGGGAGGCTGAAGTGGGAGCATCACTTGAGACTAGGGATTTGAGACCAGCCTGGACAACAAAGTGAGGCACAATCTCTAAAGTAAAACCAAATTAAAAAAAAAAAAAAAGGCTGGATATGGTGGCATATGCCTGTAGTCCCAGCTACTTTAGTGGCTGAGGTGGAAAGATTACTTGACCCCAGGAGTTGGAGGTCGTAGTGAGCTGTGATCTTGCCCCTGAACTCTAGCTTGGGAAATGGAATCAGATCCTGACTATAAAAAAATAATAATTACTATATTACCAACATAGTCATGTGTATTTTGAGATAGTTGTTCTCATTCTGATCACCTTTGTGTTTACTGGCAAAACCAAATTTCTGGACCTATGAAAGTGTAGAGTAGACTCTAGACTGTTTTTTTCAACTGTTCTAATGGTCATCATTATTAAAATCACTGAATAGTTTTTTTAAAAGACAGATTACTTAAGTCCTTCTGTGATGCACTGAATAAAATTATCTTCTGGAAGAGGCTGACATCTACTTTTAAGTAGTTTCCCTTGGTAATTATTATATAAACAAAAGAGGGAGACTGATTATAACCTGTTATGTTAACTTCTCAATGGAAAATGGAAAAATATACAGTAAGCTTTTGCTGTGTGCCAGGCATTTGAGTAGATGCTGGGGACACATGGTTGGACAAGGCAGAGCTCCATCTTCAAGGAAGACATCATGAAGATAATAGGCCAATGGTCAACTGTCTACAATACATCTGAGTGCCTTTTAAAATAAAGTTCTATCAAAAGATTTAAAAAAAAGAGCAAGTAACTTTTAGGACTTTTTAAGGACAATAATATGGAAAGTTCAGAGTCATGGGCTTAAGAAATAGCCAGATTTGAAGCATCACAGGTAATGGGAAGACAATACTGCCACTAATGTGGGAAGAAAAATCTCAAGAGGTATGGAAGGCAAACTATACAGAGGTTTAATGAGTTTCATTAACACAGTTAGGGGCAGAGTGGAATAACAGTATTTAGCTGAGTCTCAAATCAGAGGAAGGAAGCATTGGTTGCTGACCATGGGGAGTTGCCAGAATCAACTAAAAACTTTCCACTTGCTCATGTCCAACATCCCTGCCTTTCCCAATGTGGGAATGGTTTCAGTATATAAAATAGAGTAAAGCTGTAAAAGTAATATTGTAGTTTAGTAAAACTTTCTTATGATTTTTATACATACCCAGTTTCCCATTTGTTATTTACTGATAAAGAAAATAGTAGGTTTGCTTCATATTTAGGCTACCAGTACTGTAAACTATTAGATACAGTTTCCAGATACACATAGTATATAAAGAATGGCATAATCACACTGTAGAAAATTGACACTATGAGTAGCAAAATCAGACTGTACTTTGTATTTTTTGGTTCTGAATGAGAAAATCTAGAAAATAGTCTTTTTAGACTTGTATTCTCCATCAACCATGCTTAGAAATGTTTACCTCTACAAGAACTTGATTTTAGGAGATTGGTCAGGGTGCTAGGAAAAATCATAGGAAAGGCACAGACATTCTTGGAAGGCCAGGAGGTTTTGCAAAATCTTCAGTAAAGGGTTATGGCTGAGGGCAGCCTAATCCTCTTACCTTGAGCTAATAGCAAAGAGCAGATAACAAGGGAATATAGAGGAGTTTATCTAAATAGTTGTATTCATGTTGTCCTAAAACCAACCTTTGATTATTCCCGTGCAGGATTTCTCTGTACTCAGGGGATCAGCAATGTTAATTACCCACAAATGGTGTTTACTCAAGACCTTTGTCATTAAATCTGTTCTAAAATAAATATGAGCATCTTCAGCATATTGGGGTTCACAGCCAGACTCCCTCTTCGGGGTCTGTAAGCCATGGAGTCCCCTAGCTGCACTCTCACAGGCAAAACACCTGTATCTGCTAACTCTTTTCTTCCATCGCTCAGCCAGAGTCTGCAGGTCAGACTCAGCAGATGATCATCATCTGTTATTAATGTAATCATAGTCAACTGAATTGTGAATCAGTGCCTAGCAGTAAATTAATTTTTCCTGAAAGTAGCATTGTAGTACAAATTCATAAGGTGAAAATAAATCCTACAACAACATAGAAGAAAAAGAAGGAAGAACAAGATTTTTAAAATCTAAGTAATCACTGGTGTAATAATGGAATAAAAATACAGTATCTTTTAAAAACATAAATTTGGCCAATAAAATTTAGGCATAGAAATGCCAATTATATCTAATACTATATAGTACTTATATACCGGCAATTCTCCTAAATTTTTTACATGTATTAATCTACTTAATTCTCATAGTAACATTATTATTACCACATTAGGGTCTTCATTATAAATGTTGGGACAATTAAGCAATCAAGGCTAAGTAATTTGTGTAAGATCACTTGGTGCCAAACATATTATTCACTGTCCAAACTGTATAATAGCATCCCAAACTTCAAAACATTGATTTCTCATCTTTGCCTGTTGGTGTCTTGGCACAAGGAGTCTGAAGTTAACTGGCAGGCACCTGTAGGCTGAGGCTTAATAGGACCATAAGGACAGCCCATAGAATATCACACTTGTTCACTATTTACCACATCAATGAGACCATGTTTATTGAAGGAAATGAGCTAAAAGTGGCAAGTATGCAGGTTTCACATCCCATGAATACTGCATTTTTGATCCCCTTTTGGATAAAATAATGCACATATAATGGAACCATACAGTTCCAATACATGTTGTTCAAGGGTCAACTGTATACTGAAGCTCTCTAGCTACAACAGATGAGTCTCCTTATATGCTGCCATTAAGATCATCCGTGTTTCACATTTAATCTTTAATTGGTGGTTAATCACCTTTTAGTCTTCCATTGGCATTTTTCAAAATCATCAATTGCCCCAACAACAATTATCAAAAGTCTTAATCCTTATCATAATTCCCATATATTTCCCAATTGCTTTATATATCGCATCTACCAGTGCATTTCTTTTTACCAGTACCATCTCAATTCACAAGCAGAAATTGTAACAATAGTACTACTATCACCTGCAAAGGACTATCTGTGGAAAGTACTACTTACCAGTTAGTCAACTGGTGATCCAGTTTTAAAATTCCAATACTTGCCAGTTAGTCAACTGGTGATCCAGTTTTAAAATTCCATTTTTGAGTTGCTTTCTCAGACCACTTTTAGCAACAACTGTTTCATATTGGGTTTCCCAGAAAGCAGCTTCTGAGATTAAAAATGTGTATGCAAAATGTTTACTAGGAATTTCTCCCAGAATCAATATCTAGGAATGGTGGAAGTGAAGAAAGCAGGATTTGGCAGAGGTAGAGATTTAAGAACAAGGGAGTTATGTAAGAGGCCCCAACTCATCTGACTGGAATGCTGGTCTGAGAGAGATACAAGGGTCTTTGTATTCTCATATAAACCAGTCATTGGATATGTATAGCTTTAGGAAACAGGGCATGACTTTGGGTAAGTACTGGAAATGTACTCACCTGAGAACACTTAGCTGCCAACACTGATAAACTGGGGGATGAAGTGTCTCAAATCTGGATGAGAGATCTAGGTTGTACATAGCAATATCAATTGAAATTATTTTGTCTATTGACTAGAGCATCAGTTGAATGATTCATGGAGAACTTTCCACAGCAAATAGACCCCCACTCTATTCTGGCTTGTAAGGTTTTTGCTGAGAGATCTGCTGTTTGTCTGATGGGCTTTCCTTTGTAGGTAACTTGACCTTTCTCTCTGGCTGCCCTTAACATTTTTTCCTTCATTTCAATTTTGGTGAATCTGACAATTATGTGTCTTGGGGTTGCTTTTCTTGAGGAGTGTCTTTTTGGTGTTCTCTGTATTTCCTGAATGTGCATATTGGTCTGTCTTGCTAGATTGGGGTTGTTCTCCTGGATAATAACCTGAAGCGTGTTTTCCAACTTGGTTCCATTCTCCCTGTCACTTTCAGGTACATCAATCAAATGTAGGTTTGGTCTTTTTACATAGTCCCATATTTCGGTTGGAGGCTTTGTTCATTCCTTCTCATTCTTTTTTCTTGTCTTCACACTTTATTTCATTAAGTTGATCTTCACTCTATGATATCCTTTCTTTCACTTGATTAATACAGCTATTGATAGTTGTGTATGCTTCATGAAGTTTTCCTGATGTGTTTTTCAGCTCCATCAGGTCATTTATGTTCTTTTCTAACTGGTTATTCTAGTTAGATAATCCTCTAATCTTATTTCAAGGTTCTTAGCTTCCTTGTATTGGGTTAAAACATGCTTCTTTAGCTCAGAGGTGTTTGTTATTACCCACCTTCTGAAGCCTACTTCTGTCAGTTTGTCAAACTCATTCTCTGTCCAGTTTTTTTCCCTTGCTGGTAAGGAGTGGTGATCCTCTGGAGAAGAGGCGTTCTAGTTTTTGAAATTTTCAGCCTTTTTGTGCTGGTTTTTCTTCATATTCGTGGATTTATCCATCTTCGGTTTTTGATGCTGGTGACCTTTGAGTGGGGTTTCTGTGTGGACGTTCTTTTTGTTGACGTTAATGCTATTGCTTTCTGTTCATTAGTTTTTCTTCTTACAGGCCTCTCTGCTGCAGGTCTGCTGAAGTTTTCTGGAAGTTCACTCCAGACCCTGTTTGCCTGTGCATCACCAGTAGAGGCTGCAGAGCAGCAAAGATTGCTGTCTGTTCCTTTCTCTGGAAGCTTTGTCCCAGAGGGGCACCCACCAGATATCAGCCAGAGCTCTCCTGTATGAGGTGTCTGTTGACCCCTGCTGGGAGATATCTCTTAGTCAGAAGGCACGGGGATCAGGAACCCACTTGAGGAGGCAATCTGTCCCTTAGCAGAGCTTGAGCACTGTACTGGTAGATCCACTGCTCTCTTCAGAGCCAGCAGGCAGGAATTTTTAAGTCTGTTGAATCTGTGCCCATAGCCGCCCCTTCCTCCAGGTGGTCTGGTCCAGGGTTTTGGGAGATTTAGCTATAAGCCCCTGACTGGGGCTGCTGCCTTTCTTTCAGAGATGCCCTACCCAAAGAGGAGGAATCTAGAGAGGATGTCTGGCTACAGGGCTTTGCTAAGCTCAGTGGGCCCTGCCCAGTTGGTACTTCCTGGGTGGCTTTGTTTACACTGTGAGGGGAAAACTGCCTACTCAAGCCTCAGTAATGGTGGATGCCCCTTACCCCACCAAGCTGGAGTGTACCAGATCAACTTCAGACTGCTGTTCTGGGAGAGAGAATTTCAAGCCAGTGGATCTTAGCTCACTGGGCTCCATGGGAGTGGGATCTGCTGAGCTAGTCCACTTGGCTTCCTGGTTTCAGCCCCCTTTCCAGGGGAGTGAACAGTTCTGTCTCACTGGCATTCTAAGCACCACTGGAGTTCAAAAAAAAAAAAAAAAAAACATGCAGCTATCTCAGTGTCTGCCCAAATGACTACCCAGTTTTGTGCTTGAAACCCAGTGTCCTGCTGATGTAGGCACCCGAAGGAATCGCCTGGTCTGTGGGTTGCAAAGACCATGGGAAAAGCATAGTATCTGGGCCAGCAAGCATAGTCTGTCATGGCACTGTACCTCATGGCTTCCCTGAACTAAGAGACAGAGTTCCCAGACCCATTGCGCTTTCAAGGAGAGGCGATGCCCCACTCTGCTTCTGCTTGTCATCTGTGGGCTGCACCCACTGTCTAACCAGTCCCAGTGAAATGAACCTGGGACCTCAGCTGGAAACAAAAAATCATCTGCCTTCTGTGTTGATCTCCTTGGGTGCTACAGACCAGATCTGTTCCTATTGTGTCATCCTGCCCAAGAATCCTGTATATATTTTTTTTTATAGAAAAAAAAGGGGAATACAAATTTTAATTGATGTGCATATGAACAGGAGAGCCATCTACCAAGTCTCATATACACGAGAATTTAAGGAGGGACCAGATGGTTGATGTTTAAATATTCTTACCTTTCAGAGATTCTAGTTAATTATTTTAGCTCTTGTAGAAAACTCATAGCAATGAATATTTATTTATTCACAAGGGACTGTATGGGGGGAGGTCATATATATTGTCAAGAGCCTAAAGTCAGTAGGGGCTTTATCCTAATTTAGAACCTCTGCTACCAGTTTGTGTAGCCTGGGATATTTGCTCAGAGTTCAATTTCACAAAAATCCATGTCTTACAGTGCTGGCATGAATAATACAGTCTTGTTTGTATATGTTCACACATCTCTCTCCTGCCAACTGTAGGACAGCCTTTTTTATGTATAATGCTTTATATACATATTTTCTGCTGCTTCCGAGTAGTGACAGATTGTTTTGCGACAGAACAAATACAAAATCTCTCCTTAGTTCAACTCCTAGATGCTGTAAGAAACTTTAGAAGAGGAGATGGCTAAGGAAAGGTAGCTAGGTGCCATCCTTGAAGGAAAGAAGGAAATGATCTTGAAACTAGTCAAAAAAGCACTCCAACAGCTGGCCGACTATTTTTGTGATTTTTAAAGAAGGTGGTCCCTTTATACTACTGGAGAAACATACCTAAACCTCCTGAGTATGTCATCACTATTTATATGTGCCATCATGGCCTTGAGGGACCTATTCTGCAGTGTAAATTTCCAATTTTGAAATCTACAGCATATGCAGACCCGCTTTATTTGACTCAGCTTGGGAAGACAGACTGCTACTGGGCAATATCACTAGGTAACCAAAGAGGAGGCAACAGAGTTCAAACCCCATTTCTTATTTAAGTAAAAGCACAATTAATTATTCTGCGGCATGTTACTTGGGGTGTATGGTATCTTTTAATATCAGGGTTTTATTTTTAGCTGCTTAGTTACTGAGATCACTGTTCTAAGTAAACAATATCATACACTGTAACATGAACAAGAAAAAAGCCCCAAAACTTTGAACAAGGAAGCAAAATAGTACTGTAAATAGGTCTATCTAGTAAGTAGCAAGTCAAATCAAGGGGAAAAACAGATAGCTATTAATGCTGCATTTTGCAGCTCTCCTTTACATGTGGTGTGGCTTACAAGTCAATAAAACACTATTTAAGACAAGGAGATAAAATTTAAATGCCTAATATATGTATATTATTAAGATGTGTTTCTCTAATTAGTGTAAAGTAATGGATATATATTTAGACTTTCATTACAGAAAAAAGATAGGAAATCCAGAATATGTGAGGAAATACCATGTCTCCTTTTGCCTGTGAAATGCTTCTAATTATTTATCTGTACTCACTGTTTCATTTTTCTTGTCTACACTTAATCTTTTCACCCTAGTCTGTTTGTGCCTTCAACACTTTTTGAGATTATTTTCCAAACTATCATAAAAGTCTAGTTAATTGCCAAATTCTGTTTGACCTCTCTACAATGTCTGACCTTATTGTCAATATGATTGCCTTGAAATGCTCTTTTTCCTTGCATTGCATTCTCCTAATGATACTTCTTTAATGGAAGCAACTACCTGTGTGAAACCTGATTTTGTTCAATGCAGCATGCGCAACTATTAGCCATGTTAGGCAAATGACTTTAAAAATGTGTCCCTCAGATTGTTCATCTGTAAAATGGATGCAATAATAGTAATACTCCCTACTTACACAGTTCTTGTGAAAATAAAATGAGTTGGCTGATGTAAAGGATTTAGAACAGTGCCTGGCAAAGAGAATTATCCTACTCTTGCTTGTGCCATTACTGTCTAATGGAGTCTGGTTCTAAAAAGATGTTGTTCTTGACAGTTGTGATTTTTTTCTTGATCCTTATATCTACTTCCTGGCTTACACTTTTATCTAATTGATCATCATTCATAAATGTGACCTCTTTCCTCTTGAGCTCTATGTCATATCACTAAGTTTGCTAATACCCTCTTGTGGATGTCTAATAGGGAATCAAATTAATTAACATGATATCAAAAATTTCATTCATTTATTGATCCATTTACCATTTTCTAGACACTGTATTTGGCCCAAGAGCACTGTTGGCTTGAGAACAGCAATTTGTTGGATATAGTATCTCAATGTTTTTTCCATCTTGAAACCTTATGGTATTGCCCCATTGTATCCTGGTGTTGAATGATGTTGCTGACAGTGTGTCTGAGGACAATCTACTTTTTTTTTTTTAATGGATAACGCAACTCTTTTTTTTTTTTTTTTTAAGTCCAGTAATATTACTAGTATGTTTTTTGGAGCTTATGATTCTACATAATTTTTTTTCTGGCATCAAGTATGCTCTTTGAATTTGTAAACTCAACTTTTAACTTTTAGAAACATTTTAAATTTATGTATTATTTAAGTATATTTTCTCTGGGAATAATAATTTTTATTTTTATTTGGAGTGGTTACCATTCATGGGATATCACCTTTGACTGCTTTCCCTATTTCATATTTTCTCTACACACCTTTACATTTTTACTTTATTATTCTTTGTTGTATGTTTTTAATCCATCTTTGTAAATATTTCCTTTATTTTGTCATGAGTTTTCTTTTCTCTCTCTTTTTTTTTTAACTGAGGACTGTTAGATCATATTTTGTATCCTCCTGCCTCACCATTGCTACCTTGAGTTATTATCTTCACTGTGACAGCTTTTCTTGATTTGTTAAGTTACTTGAATTTAAGGAAGCATGCTGTTTTCTGATAATATTTTTCTCCATCTGTGATTCATTTATCCTTTTCTTTCTCTTATTTTTTAAAATTATTTTAAGTTTATTTTGTATTATTTCTCATCTCTGAATAAGATGAGTCTTAACAAGATGACTTAATTACAGAATATTTATGGGAAAAGTAAGTAGAACAAGTTCTCAAAGCAGATATTCTTCCCAATTCACATAGAAATTCCTTATGGACACAGAACTGTATGGCCCTATGCATTTGGTGAACTGTTCCTCTGGTTTCTTCAGCCAGCAGGATTTGCAGCTACTGGGATCCTTGTGATTCATAATCTCTTTCCCTAACAGAAGGTTTCCTATGGAAACAGCAAAGAAGAATCTAACACTAGTTTCCACACTACATTTTTATTATTTCTGATATGAAATTCTGTTTTTTCTTCCCCTCAGGGTGTGCTCTGCCCTGTGGGCAGCTAGGCATTGATGAGATTTGTAGCTTCTTTCAGCCTGGTTATCTTTTTTATACCCATTGTACCTTCACTATATTTGAAATAGTTTCTCACACATTCTAATTTGAATTATTAGTATTTTCTATTTCTCTGAAGATGGGCATTTTCTTTCATCCTCTTTTATCATATGCTTTTCAAGATAAAAAAGGACAAGACCATTTTATCCACCATTTAAAAATTAAAAGTGAAATATACATTTAGATCTAAGCTATACTATGACATACTCCCTCAGAAAGCAGAAAAATACTTTTCCTCTTCTCCCCGTTTATTAAGATTAGATTTCTAGTCCAATTCAAATGTATGTATTTTTATCCAATTAGAAAATGCTCCTCCCTCCCTAAAACTTGTCACTGTACCAGATAAATGTCAAAAGTTAACCTGGACAGTAAAAATGCTGGCATTGAACATTTGTTAGGATACAACGAGTTTAACACTTAAGTGAATTTTAGACTGTAGTATTTTGAGGAATTAGATCTGCATTGCTAAAGTGGCTGTTTAAACAAATTAAATTGTAAGTAATAAGTGAATTAGTACTCAAAAGTTTATATATTGTCATATTATTATATATTGTCAATTATTGTGCTAAAGACGTGTGTGTGTGTGTGTGTGTGTGTGTGTGTGTATATTTAGATGTGTGTATATAGGCACTTATAATATGAACAATTCATATGCAATAATTGTCTAATGGCATTCTAAGACTGATATGAGTTCACTTTAGAATTTCAATGTCAGTTATGTCACAGGAAATTTTTCTTTGTCCTGGCTTCAGTTAGGTATTATTTCATATGCCTGTGATGGGAGAAATTAGAAAAATGGTAAATTTAAGGCCAATGTCATTTGTTTTTGTTTCTTCTGTTTATGCATAGGCTTGGAATAAGTGACTCTTCAGCTATGTCATGACTAGGTTAGATACTCTATAGATCTATAAGAGAGAATGAAGGAAACAAAACACAGAGAGGAGGAAATTTATATTTATAAAAATGGAACATGATAATTGGAAAAAAATAGATTTATGTTTTGGAAATCTATGGTTTAGTGTGCACCTTATGTGTTTGGATTTCACATAGTTAACAAACTGTTCTTACCTGAAATGTTTATTTTTATCAGCAACAGAGGAAAATTTTCTTGATAGGATGGTTTATACCTACTATGAAATTTCTACAGGAAGATCAAAGTTTAACAGGTATCTCAAGGAACACGGTATAGTTTTTAAAGAATCAGCTTTCAACATTCTCAGATTAGTAAGTTCTTAGTGGGCTACTGCGAAAATGGGTTTAGACAAAACATAACCAAAAGAAACATTATCTGGGGACAAGCTGTCTCATAAGATTAGTAACAAGTGACATGGAAACTTAAACCTCAAGGTCAATAGCCCCAATTTGTCCTAAGTCAGTAGTGGCTAGGAAGTCATTAGAGTACAAATGCTGGTCAGTTATCCAGGAGAAAGAAGGAAGGTGTTCTAATCTTGCTCTTTGAAATTGTTTGTATCACAAGTTCTAATTTGAAAATAAGAGAGGATGTATACACATATGCAAGCATACATAAACATACAAACATAAACATACCTATTAGGATAAAACTGAATGTCTACAGGTATATGCTTCTAATCAGCAGGATTAAAGATATTTTACATTTCATCTTTTTGCCAATTCTTGTTTCCTAAATGTTTTACAGTAAAATATTTTGCTTTTTGCTACAAAATAAAAATTAAAACATTTTTCTTTCCCAGACTGATTTCTAAAGAACTAAAGATAATCTCAACATTATTTTCACTTGTTTATCTGTTTAGATCCTGTCTTTAATTACTTTAGCCAGTAACTCTTCTGTGAACCATTCAATATTGTCTTAAGTGCCTGGCCTAATAGTTAATGTACACAACTTCCTCATTATTTAGTACTTATTTCTCCATTTCGGGCATCAAAATAGGTTAAATTCTCATGCCTCCAGAAATCTCCAAGGGATTACCGAAATGTTTTTCAGACGCAATATCATATCAGAAAAAATTTTTAAATATTTGACCTCGTTTATCTTCTTTTTAATGTTCTTTTCAATCTGAGTGAGTGAATGCTCACTTAAAAAAATGTCATAGAATAATAAGGCTTATAATGACAAAAGCAACAAGCCTCCCGCCACTTCACAGCTCTCATTTTGCTTCTCAGAGATAATATTTAACATATATTATTTATTTACCTAATGCCTAATGAAGGGCTACTGTGTTCCAAACACTGCTGAAATTCAGTAGGAATGGAAATACAAAATATTGGGGAGGGGAGTTGAAATATTAAATAGATTTTATAGGACAAGCTTAATTGAAGGGTGACTTTTGTCATATGAGGGAAGTGCAGGAGTTACTTAAGAGGCTATCTAGAATCAGAGATTTCTAGGCAACAACTGCAAAGGCCATGAGATAGGAATATGCCTGTTGATTTCAAAAGCACTTCAACTATTCACAATCCTCCTGGTATTTTGGTATTTTTCTACATAACTAGTCAGTGTGATTTATTAATATCAAACATCTTATCTTAAATTCCACCAATACAGAAGTCAGTTGCTCTCTGCTATATTACTGTCCCATCTGTTTATCCTCCCTTGATCCCCAGCTCGGTAATATTAGATTATTTGGTTAAGTTGATAATCAGCTTTTAGGTTATTTTGGCTATGCAAATTATATTCATAATAAGTAGTAGATCACAATCAGATATTTTTTGCATTAGTTAAATTTCTAAAATCAATAACTGCTACATTATTTGTTCATCATGCTGTACAATTTTATTAATATTCTCCTAAACACTTCAATATTTCTTTCAAAGTTTTTGTTTGTCTTTGATTTTTGGTATGTCTTAATATATGCCTCCCTGGGTTAAATTTGATTTGAGACCTCTATGCTTTCTGTACTGGGTATTGGCCATTTCCCAGATTAAGGAAATTTCCAGTCATTATTTATTTAAATATGATTTCTGATCTTTTTTTTTTTCTTTCTTTTTCTTCCTTCTGCAATTCTTATGATGTGAAGGTTTGTTCTCTTGATAGCATCTCGTAATTCCCATAGGCTTTTTTTCTTTTTTATTCTTTTGTCTTTTTGCTCCTCTCACTCAATCTTGAATTCTCTTTCAGCTCATTGATTCTTTATTTTGCTTCATTGAGTCTACTGTTGAAGCTTTTCTTTGATTTTTTCAATTCAGTCCTTATATTTTTTATCTCTAGGATTTCTAGCAACCTCTTTGCTATTATTCCTATTTCTTTGTTGATCTCATGTTTTCATGCAAATTGTATTACATTTTATATTTGGATATTATTGTAGTTTACTGAACTTTATGAATCTTGTTCTGAATTCTTTGCCAGTCATTTTATACATCTCATTTATTTGGTGTCCATTACTGGAGCTTTATTAGTGTACTTTCAAGGTTTCATGATTCCCTGATTTTTTGAAATTCTTATATTCTTGCATTGTTGTCTGTGTATTTTAAGGAAGAGCCATCTCCTCTAGCCTTTATAGCTTTTCTTTGGCAGGGATGAAACTTCTCTACTTTGTCTAACCTGTTGTTTCAGAAGGGCCAACTGATAATAACCTTAGGCAGGTAGAACTTCTTGTGAGTTCTCTAGTTGACAGGTCCTCTGGTTTTGCTCTGATATTGAATGGTGCTATTGGCTGGGCTCAATTGATAAGACCACTGGCTGGGTTCTTTTATCAGGCATAGCTGCTGGCTGGATACTTCAGTGGATTCTGCTGAGTCTGGTTACAGGAGATGGTTTTTGGCCAGACATTTCCACTATTTGAGATCTGCAATTGGCTGGGGCTGCAGATTGAGCTCCAAGATTAAGGAGAGTTGCTTCTCTGGACAGGCAGGACATAAAGCTAGGCTTCTTAGGGATACCCAGTTGAGTGTTACTGTCTGGCTGGAGCCATAATGTAGGCTGTTGGTTGAGCTGAGTGGCTGTCTGAACTTCTAGTTCAATATGTAGACCTTTAACTAATTTCTGTTGTCTTCCAATACCTCACCCCAGCTCTTCACTATGCCTAGAATTCCCCAGTCCAGGCCCTTCTAGAGCAATGCTTTACAAAGAAGTGACCCCTGATCTCCAGTCTGAAGAAGGGTGCATTATGTGACTAACTGTTTAGTCATTGGGATCAGACTGTTAGAGCCTACAATTTTGTGTAATGTAATATTTTATTTCTCTGGGATATATTTCCAGGAGTATAATTTCTGAGTCACATTATATTATAGTCTTTAAAAAACTGCCTATCTCCCAGAATAGGTATATCATTCACATTCACACCAACAATGTATGCGACATCCATTTTCTCTGCATTCTCACCAACTTTTGGTATTGTCACTCTTTTTAATTGTGCCCTTCTGATACATAAAGAATAATGTTTTGACATGGCTTAAATTTTAATTTTCAAAGTAACCAATGATAAACAATATAAAAATATATTTTTTTTTAAATATATTTTATTGCACTTTAGTTTCTGGGGTACATGTGCAGAACATGAAGGATTGTTGCGTAGATACATACATGGCAATGTGGTTTTCTGCCTCCATGCCCGTCACCTATATCTGGCATTTCTCCCCATGTTATCCCTCCCCAACTCCCTATCCCCCACTGTCCCTACCCTAGTCCCCCCTGAAAAATCTTAATCACATTTTTTATTCCTTTCCCCTTTATATTACAAATGTCTTTAATATTTTGTCTATGTGCATTAGAAATCATATCAGACAATGGTATGATTTTTGTTTCACCCACCTGACATAATTTAGAAGACTCAAAATGAGAAAGACGGTGTATTGTATTTACCCATATTTCTACTTTTTCCATCTTTATCTCTTAATTCTTCATGTTCCAAGTTTCCTTTCTTTATTGTTTTATCTTTGTTTGAAAAAACTTTGTTCAGACATTATTTTAGGAAGGCATGTTGATGTCAAATTCTCTTAGATTTTCTTCATCTGAGAATGTCTTCATTTAACTTTTGTTTCTGAAGATATTTTTGCTGGATATAGATTTCCAAGTTGACAGGGTTTTATGTTGTTCATTTTTTTTTTTTTTTTTTTGGTCAGCAATGAAAAATATGCCATTTTCTTTTGACCTCCATAGTTTCTGATGACAAATTTGCATTCATTCACAGTGTCACCCCTCATAGATAATGAATCATTTCTTTCTGGCTGCTTTTAAGATACTTTTGTTTTTAATTTTCAAAAGTTTCACTATGTTGAGTGTTGGCATCAATTTATTTGAGTTTATTCTGTTTGAAATTTTTCTCAGCTTTTTGGATCTGTAATTTTATATCTTTTTGCCAAAGTTTGAATTCATCAGTTATAGTTGTTTGGTTTTTTTTTCTTTTTTTTTTTGAATACTTATTAGGAGCCACCATGTTTCTTTTTTCCTTTTAGGGCTCTAATGACATGAAAGTAAGATCTTTTGTTTTAGGTCTTCAGAATTTAGAGGCCCTGTTCTTTCTCTTTATTTCCTTCCCCACCTCCCTCCCTCCTTTCCCCCACTTCCTTCCTTCCTTCTTTCTCTTTCTTTCTCCACTGTTTAGATTGGGTAATGTCTACTATTCTATATTTGAATTTATAAATTTATTTTTGCCCTCCATTCTGCTGTAAAACACATCATCAAGCACTTTATTTGATTAATTTATATTTCACTCTAAAATTTTCATTTGCTGCTTCTTTATATTTTGTTATTTGCTGAGACTTTATATGTTTTTATTTTTTTCAAGTGTTTCTGAGATTGCTTACTGAAAATATCAGTGATAGCTTCTTTTTTTTCAGATATACTCATTATCTATGTCATCTTGGTGTTGGTATCTGTTTATTGCCTTTTGTCATGTAAGTTCATATTTTTCTTGTTTTTAGAAAGGATAGATTTTAAAATTCTTTCCTTGGCATTGGAGAATGTATGTTGTTAGACCCTAGATATTTTTTAATATCCTTTTTTTCTGGCAGGGTGTCACACTATGTAAGTGTGGAGTAAAGACAGAAGCTCATTTCGGGCAAAAGCTCAGTTAACCACAGTAGGCCCCATTGATAGTATCACTATCACAGTGAAGAAATCAGAATGCCAATTAACATCACATTTGTACCGTGTCATTTCACCTCATTGTTTCTCTATGTGCATAAAAATCATACTTTCTATTTGGTCTTATTGACATAGATCAGGCAAAGGGAAGTGGAAGACTGACTTGACCTACTTTCTATCATTGGACAGAAAGACAATTTTAACTCTTTAACAACCCCAGTGATTCTTCAGGAAAAAGGCATTGTTTCCTTTTATGTTTGTCTGGATTAGGGTGGGTATTACTAAAAATGTCTTTTATACTTCTACACAAACTTTTTCTTATCCTTTTCTTAGAGGATGTAGGCATACCTCAAAGATACTGTGAGATTTTCTTCCAGAGTATTGCAATTATGTAACTATCCCAAGAAAACACATCACACAAACTTTTTGATTATCCAGTGCATATAGAAGTTATATTTGTACTATACTACAGTCTATTAAGTGTGCAATAACATTGTGTCTAAAAAAATCTCAATTGAAAAATGCTTTATTGATAAAAAATGCTAATGATTATCTGTTCATTCACTGAGTCATAATCTCTTTGCTGGCAGAAAATGTTGCCTCAATGTTGATGGATGTTGACTGATCAGGGTGGCAGTTTCTGAAGATTGAGATGGCTATGGCAATTTCTTAAAATGAGACAACGTAAAATTTGCTGCATCAATTGATTCTTTCTTTCATGAAAGATTTTTCTGTAGTAAATGGTGTTGATAGCATTTTATCCATAGTAGATCTTCAAACCCTGCTGCTGCTTTATCAACTGAATTTGTGTAATATTCTAAATCCTTGGTTGTCATTTTGACAATGTTCACAGCATTTTCACCAAGAATAGATTCTTCTTTAAAAAGCCCTTTCTTTGCTCATCCATAAGAAGCAATTCCTCATCTGTTCAAGTTTTATTATGAGATTGTGGCAATTCAGTTACATCTTCAGGGTCTGCTTCTAATTCTAGTTATCTTGCTAGTTCCATTATATCTGCACTTCCCAGAAGCTTTAACCCCTTCAAGTAATTTTTGAGGATTTGAATAAACTTCTTCCAAACTCCTATTGATGTTAATATTTTGACCTTCCATGAAATATGAATGTCCTAAATCCTGAATCATGGATCCTATCCAGGTTTTCAACTTGCTTTGCTCAAATTCATTATAGGAATAACTATCTATGGCTGCTATAGCCTTATTAAATATGTTTCTTAAATAAGGATTGAAAGCTGAAATTCCTCTCTGATCCATGGGCTACAGAATGGATGTCGTGTTAGCATGCAGAAAAAAATCATTAATATCCTTATAAATCTCCATCACTTCTCTTGGGTTATTAGGTGCATTGACAATGAGCAGTAATATTTTGAAAGGAATCTCTTTTTCTGAGCAGTAAACCTGAACAGTGGGCTTAAAGTATTCAGTAAACTATATTCTAAACAGATGTGCTGTTATTCAGGCTTTATTATTTCATTTATAGAGCATAGGCAGAGTAGATGTAGTAAATAGGATCTATTTTTAGAATTGTAAATAAGCATTAGCTTTAACTTAAAATTATTAGCTGCGTTAGCCTCTCACAAAAAAGTCAGCCTTCCCTTTGAAGCTTTGAAGCCAGGTATTGACTTCTCCTCTCTAGCTATGAAAGTGCTAGACGGCATCCTATTCTAATAGAAGGCCTTTTCATCTACTTTGGCAATTTGTTTAGTGCAGGCACCTTCATCAGGGATCTTAGCTAGATCTTCTGGATCACTTGCTTCAACTTCTACATGAGTACTTATTATTTCACCTTGCAATTTTGCTATGAAGACAGCCTCTTTGCTTAATCCTCATGAAGCATCATCTTCTTGCTTCAAATTATTATTCTTCAGCTTCCTTAATTCTCTTGGCCTTCATAGAATTAAAAAAAAAAGTTAAGGTCTTGGTTTACATTAGGCTTTGGCTTAAGGGAATGTTATGGCTGGATTCGACCTTCTATTCAGACCACGAAAGTTTGTCCACATCAGCAATACAACCATTTCCCTTTGTTGTCATTCATGTGTTCATTGGAGTAGCACTTTTAATTTTCTTCAAGGACTTTTTTTTTTTTTTTTTGCATTCACAATTTGACTAACTAGCACAATAGGTCTAGATTTTGGCCTGTCTCAGCTTTCAACATGCTTTCCTCACTAAGCTTAAATATTTCTAGGTTTTGATTTAATGTGAGAGATATATAACTTTTTCATTCACTTAATCACTTTGAGCCTATTATAGGGATATTAATTGGTCTAATTTCAATATTGTTGCATCTCAGGGAATAGAGAGGCATAGGATAGGGAAAGAGACGGGTGAATGCTGGTCAGTGGAGCAGTCTGAATTCACATAAAATATATTAAGTTTACTGTGGGCACAGTTCATGGCACCCCAAAACAGTTACAAGTAACAGCAAAGACCACTGATTATAGATCATAATATTAATACCAGATATAGTAATAATGAAAAAGTTTGATATATTGTTAGAATCACCAAAATGTGACCCAGAGATACAATGTAGGCACATGCTGTTGGAAGTTTGCTGTTGACTGACTTGCTCAAAGCAGGGTTGCCACAAATCTTCAATTTGTAAAAACTGCAATTTCTGTGCAGCACAATAATGGGAAGCACAAAAACATGAAGTATGCCTATGTAGGCTTTTATTTTGGGGCTTTTAAAATTGTCTGTGTCTGTTAGTAGTTCTGGGTTCCAGTTTTCTCCAGTGCTACATCTAAGATATATAAAAGGAAAAAGAAAACCCACCGAACTCATTTCCATGATGTTCTTCAATTATGGAGGTTCCTAGCTAGTCTACCTTCTTTTTTTGGTCTTTCAGTCTTTCTGTGTTTTCTTACAGTATTTGTGCCCAGAATTTTTAGTTGTCTAAGGGAAGACTTGCAAGAAATGGGGCAATTCCATCTTAGGAAAGCCAGAAGCCCTGATAGGCATCTAGGTTTATTTTATAATATTATTTGAGTCAGTTGACATGTATGTAATGTTAACTGTGTTATTCATCCATTTATCCAGCTATTTCTTTTTTCCATGCATTTATTTATTCTTTCTTTATCTTTTCCTTTATCCAGAATTTGTATTGAATGCAAATATTGAATTTGTATTTGTATTCATCTTTTCCTTTATCCACCAGGTTCTATTCTGGTGGCTACCGTACGTGAGATCAGAACCAATAGAGGCCTAGATATGTCCACACTTTATTGTAGAAGACACCATTTAAAAAATAAATTTTGTTTCATGTAGGAGAACATAAGATAAATCATTACTGGCTTTGTTTATATGTATAATATTTGTTTACAGTGAACAATAAACATTTTCTTGATAGAGAACATTATCTGCAAAATGTAAATATCTGGCACAAAGGCTTGAGGTAAAAGGTTCAAAGACCTCCTCATCCATTAGTGTTGGTATTGGTGATTATGTAGATACAAGTAAATTATCTCTTAGCATGAGAGTCCCTACATGAGTCACTCCTGCCCCAGTCCCTGCCTTCAGCCCTGAAAGAGTACTTTGTGGTTCTCTGGAAGTTTTAAAATACCTGGGCAGTATTACAGTGAGGATTACACTCCATAAACATTATTCACAAGGTGACCTGTTTGTAGTTGATCCTAGCTAATAATATTTCATTTCCTTCAGTAGTGTATTTTCTGCTGTAGCTTTGGTGTCTCCCAAAGCATGGCGCACAGAGGGATCACCTTGCTTACTGTACTCCAGTGACAGCTGACACCAGTCACAGATAATTACAAACTCTTGGGTCAGATATACCAGGCCAACCAGAGTGTCATAAATTGTGTGTGTGAATTGCCCAGGGGCCTCTGACTATGTCTGAAACAGAGCCGAAAATAAAACTCCTGACTCTTCCCGTACAACTGACTTGCTTCTTTAAATCAAAGTCTCAATTGCCTGTGCTTTTTCTGTCCTATGTATCTCCCTTTGTTATTCTTTCCAGCTGTCTCCTCTAATCTCAGCAAGATCAGGTAACAATTTTCATTTTTTCTCTGACCTTATAAACAGGTGGTACCAAAGATATGATATGTGTGTAATTATACCATGGAAATAGATGTCTTCTTAGTTTGATCTT
The DNA here is from genome assembly GCA_004027715.1 of Plecturocebus donacophilus. Taxonomy (NCBI): domain Eukaryota; kingdom Metazoa; phylum Chordata; class Mammalia; order Primates; family Pitheciidae; genus Plecturocebus; species Plecturocebus donacophilus. Next base: position 60,374 of record PVKP010004013.1, read on the forward strand.
ACTTCTATCATTCTGCTATTATCTTACATGCACATACACATATGATTTTCCTATGTGCTTTTTTGTAAGCATTATGGGTCTTACCCCTATGTTGTGTCCTAAGGAAGCTTAATCTCTAAAGGTATTTCTGTTCCAAAAAGTTTACTTACCACAGCTTTTTCGGAAATTAACAGTATCTATTAGTATAATGTAGTCTATTAGTACAATTACTCCATTAGTGCTATTTAATGCCAAATATAGTACCATTCGTACTATCATAGAAAATCTACTTGGTTTAATTCTGGTTTTTTTTCAGACTTATTATAAAATACTTTTAATCAAAGTTTTATTTATGTACATTGTAGTGCACTGATCTCAAGATTACAGCTTGTCTAGCTTTGACAGATGCAAACACCTAAGTGATCCACACCCCCCATCAAGATGCAAAACATTATATCCCTGAAAAATTTCCCTCATGTCCCTTCCCAGTCAATCTTTATGAGTTCTGATGCATTTGTGAATCTGTGTTCTGCCATTGTAGATTGTTTTTGCCTTTTTCATATAAACAAAATCATACATATATGCCATTTTGTGTCTAGCTTTTTTTGGTCAATATACTGTTTTTAAGAGTGTCATGTTGTTGCATGTTTCACTAGTTTAATCCTACTTTTCAGTAGTATTTCATTGTATATTTCAGTTTGTTTATTAATTTTTCTCTTGACTGGTATAATATTATTTCTATTTTTTGGCTACTGTGAATAAATCTGTTAGGAGTATTCTTTTACAAGCTTTCTGTGGACATAGGCACTTCTTTCTTTTGTATGTATTCTTAGAAGTGGATTTGATGACTCATAGGGTAAATATATGTTTAACTTTTTAGAAAACTGCTAATATGTTATCCAAATTGATTGTACCATTTTATACTGCCACAGAAGTGTATGAGAATTCCTGACCCTCAAGAATTTTTGTCAAACGAATGGTAATAGACTAAGATATACAGTGCGACATGTTGATATAAATACTGTTAAAAGGGATATAGTCATAAGAGATGAGAAAAATAGGAGCCTATTCTTTCAAGGTCTAATTCAGATAAATTTAGCTGTATGTCTTGTTTGTTCTGCTCATGACTCAAAGTATTCTTAAGGTGTAATTGATCTCTGGTGGCTAAGAGATTTTAGATATTTCTTCATATTTCTATGGTGTGTCCAGATAAGTTCGCTGCGAAGTATTTTTCAGCTAAATCACAAAATCTGATGCAGAGTTTTGAGTCCAGTTTATTCCTGTATAGTAGAATTAGTAGTTCTTGAAATACACAATTTACTTCTATTTTAAAATAAGTATTAAAATAAAATATTGAATATTGAAAAAAAGGAAATTTTTTTCACATCTATAGATTGAAACTTCATGGTATTCTTAAAGTTTGAGATTTGTAAACATTTATTGAAATCTGGGCTCTTTGAAGTACAGTTTGGCTAATAATATTTCAGGCAGTTTCATTGAAGCATTTTAAAAACGTGCAATTTGAAGTCTCATTCAATCACAGTAAATAATCATGTTTGTGTTTGGAATGAGAGAATGGCTATTTAGGGGGCAAGATGGGGTAAATTAAAGAAGAACCTACTGAATTTTGAGTGAGGGATTAGCAGACAGAATGAGAATATAACAACTCTTGACCACTGAGTGGTTCATATCCACTTTGCTTGACTCTTGGGATCTTCTAAACATATTATTAGGTTTTCTATTCACAGGTGCATATAATAATAGGATAGGGAAGAACCCTAGTATCTAGTCAAAACTTTCTTTTTTTTTTTTTAGGTATTTTTCTTCTTTTTTTAAATTGCATTATAGGTTTTGGGGTACATGTGAAGAACATGCAAGATTGTTGCATAGGTACACACGTGGCAGTGTGATTTGCTGCCTTCCTCCCCATCACCTATATCTGGCATTTCTCCACATGCTGTCTCTCCCCAACTCCCCACCCACAGCTGTCCCTCCCCTGATTCCCCCCGACACACCCCAGTGTGTGGTGCTCCCCTCCCTGTGTCCATGTGTTCTCACTGTTCAACACCCGCCTATGAGTGAGAACATGCGGTGTTTGATTTTCTGTTCTTGTGTCAGTTTGCTGAGAGTGATGGTTTCCAGGTTCATCCATGTCCCTAAAAGGACACGAACTCATCGTTTCTTATGGCTGCATAGTATTCCATGGTGTATATGTGCCACATTTTCCCTGTCCAGTCTATCATCGATGGGCATTTGGGTTGGTTCCAGGTCTTTGCTGTTGTAAACTGTGCTGCAATGAACATTCATGTGCATGTGTCCTTATAGTAGAACGATTTATAATCCTTTGGATATATACCCAGTAATGGGATTGCTGGGTCAAATGGAATTTCTATTTCTAGGCCCTTGAGGAATCACCACACTGTCTTCCACAATGGTTGAACTAGTTTACACTCCCGCCAACAGTGTAAAAGTGTTCCTATTTCTCCATATCCTCTCCAGCATCTGTTGTCTCTAGATTTTTTAATGATCATTGCTCTAACTGGCATGAGATGGTATCTCAATGTAGTTTTGATTTGCATTTCTCTAATGACCAGTGATGATGAGCATTTTTTCATATGTTTGTTGGCCTCATGTATGTCTTCTTTTGTAAAGTGTCTGTTCATATCCTTCACCCACTTTTGAATGGGCTCATTTGTTTTTTTCTTGTAAATCTGTTTTAGTTCTTTGTAGATTCTGGTTATTAGCCCTTTGTCAGATGGGTAGATTGCAAAAATTTTTTCCCATCCTGTTGGTTGCCGATTCACTCTAATGACTGTTTCTTTTTCTGTGCAGAAGCTGTGGAGTTTGATTAGGTCCCATTTGTCTATTTTGGCTTTTGTTTCCAATGCTTTTGGTGTTTCGGTCATGAAGTCCTTGCCTACACCTATGTCCAGAATGGTTTTGCCTAGGTTTTCTTCTACGGTTTTTATGGCGTTAGGTCTTACGTTGAAGTCTTTAATCCATCTGGAGTTAATTTTAGTGTAAGGTGTCAGGAAGGGGTCCAGTTTCTGTTTTCTGCACATGGCCAGCCAGTTTTCCCAACACCATTTCATTTGATGTTTACTTTTCCTCAAAACCATTTTCCCCAGTTGTTATTTACCTTTCAACAATGGAAAGATTTGCTTCAGTGGCATGGAGAAGGTCAAGGGAACATATATTTATGGACTGAAAATGAATTTTATCACTCTTTTCTTAGTCATATTCATCAGGCTCCCTTTATTATTCCAAGACAAAAGACAATAAGGAGAGTGTGCATGATGACCAAAGGCATATCTACCTTGTACTAAGGTTCATGAAAATGGGAGGCTTTTTGGTGCCTGTCAAAATGGAAAGCATGGATTAGTATAGCTAGAAAATACTATGGTGTCTATACATGAAAACACCATAGTCATCCAAAATGTCTTCTTTTATTACCTTAGATTTAGATTCTTCAGTGTCCTTTATTATAACTGTGTTATAAACACAGTTGATCAGAACCCTGTCTTCAGTTTTCTGATATTGCATCAGATAATTTTTGCTATTATTCTAGTTTGTTATTATTTGAATTTTTTATTGTGAAGTATTTTCTTTTTGAAAAGAACAAATGATTATTTTAGGAATCACTATTTTATCTACTCTCACCAAATCCAATTTTAATAATAACCCAAATAAGTGCATTTTCTTTTTTTAACTAAGTCTTCTTTTAAAGAAAAGTGATGTGGGTGTCAGAGAGTAGGAGGCTGTCTGACTGAAAGTCAGCTGATAATTCTTCTCAAACTGTTGTTGTTAATAAAAATCAAACTTTCTTTTTATTTTAATACAGCAACCTCTCATTGCTAATGTTAGCAGGAGCCTGTTATTATCCTATAAATATTTAAATTGCTTTAGAAGGGACAGAAAAGTGCCGAAAGAAAGGATGAAAGCAAAACCCAGAGATTTCAGGAAGCTGGTTGATTCCAATTGATCTTTGCTGATATCATGTGAACTATGGTGTACTGGAGTCTCATGCATTAGCCTTACATATGTTTGTGGTAGGCAGAATTCTAAGATGCCCCCTAAGAGTCTGATATTCCCTGAGGTACATGTCCTGTATAATCTCGAGAACTGTGAATATAATTTATTTCAGTCTGGTGTTTAGGTTATACGACATGACAGAATTTACTTTAAAAGAAAGAGATTATCATCACTATAATCAAGGTACAGGGCTTTGTTTATATTCAGTATAATCAAATTATGCACATTAAATGTGTACAGTTCTTTGTATATCAATTATACCTCAATAAAGCTGTTTAAAAAGAGAGAAAGATTACATAGGTGTACCTAATCACATGATCCTTTAAAAGCAGAACATTCTCTCTAGCTGGTTCCAAAAGAGAATGTAAGGGAGGCATTCTCTGGCTGGTGGGGAAAAAAAAGAAAACGTGCATGCTGTGAATGGCCTTTGGGGTTTATATGGCAAGGAAGTCACTAGGACCTGAGAGTGGTTCCCAGCCAGCAGGAAAATGGGGACCTCAGTACTGCAACTGTGAGGAAATGAACTCTGCCAATAACCAGTGAGCTTGGAAGAGAACTCCAAGTCCCAGATGGCAGCCCCACATGACTCTTTGATTTCAGCTCCCTGAGACGCTAAGCAGAGAATCCAGCTATACCATGTCCAGACTTCTGACCAAAAAAACTAGAAAATAAATTTGTGTTATTTTAAGCTGTTAATAGAAAACTAATACAGTGAGGCAGTCAAGGTGAGCTGGTTTATTTGAAGCAGGAAATCACAAGTAATACAGTTATATATAAATTTTTAAAAACTCAGTACATAAATATTTGTTAATTTCTTGATTGCTATGGTAGGACAGATGGATTCTTCAATTGAAATTATAATTACCTTTTTATGTAAATTACACTTATAATGCTTCTATATTTTCTGGTTTTGTGTTCTTTAAAGTGTAACAAGATCTTAAAGTTAGTTGCAAAATAATCTGATTTCAGAATCATTTAAAATGTTGTGATTCACCCCCTCCATCTTTTCAGTTATTTGGCTAATACTTCAATGATAGCCACAGAAATAATTTAAAGATTAACCTTTGTAAGTCTTTTAAAAGCATCAGATATAATTTTCATCAACTCAAGATTTTTCTCTTCTTCTATTTTAGTATTTATAGAATATCTAATTAAATTATTTATTTTTAGTAACATATATACCTGGCATATAAGCAAGTTTGGGAGCAAACACTAAAGATTCAGTAAAAGCTACTTATACATTTAACTTAGAATACATATGGACAGGTATCCTGGAATATTGGCTATAGTGTTTAACATGCTGTGGCTCTCAGTAAGAAGATATCATATAGGGATTTGTGGATGTCTCTCAGTCAATCTAACACACATAAATGAAGTGGAGGTAGGTTATGAGACTTTGCATTAAACACATGCATACATAAACATATATATATAATTATCAATGATATTGGTACTGCTCTATGAATATTCATCAAAATTCAAGTACAATAATATTAGCTCCACAAAACACAGCTGCCAGAGGCTCTAAATCATTTAAATGTGGATGCAAAACTACTTTGTTAATATAAAACTTATTAACTTTTTAGGGTCAAGTGAATATTATTCATTTACACATGCTCCTATCTGAAGCACAGACAGGAATGAGGGTGAATCAGTTTCTCTGGCTCTATGATTTTAAACAAGTTACTCAACAGTTCCAAAGCTCCACTTGTTGCTCTCTAACATGGACTCATAGAATCCCCCAGGACTGGTGTGAGGTGAATTAGATAACCTGAAAAGTGTGCCAGTAAATGTTACTTTCTTTCCTGTTTGGGCTTCTGTGCTATGGTGGAATTATCCTTAGCATTTGGTTTGTATGGTGTGGGTAGACACTTCTAACTCTAATCCCTCCCTACTTTCAAGTATAGCAATTTGCTAGGTGTGTATGAAAAACTAATATATCATTAGAATTTTTTTAAGAATTCAGATATAATCCCTAGACTTAATGTCAGTAAATCCACAGCACTAGATCTACTTTGTGCTTAAGTTTTAATGCTTATTAAAGCATTTTTCTAATATTAAAACATAATAAAGTTTAAAATTGAGAAATATTTACCCCCATCTCCTTACCATAATACAATAATTGCTTTTTATATTCCCTGTTACATGATTTCTTGTTCCCCTATAAAATGATAATGTTAGTGTTTTTAAAAATACATGCTTTTCTTCCTCCCTTTTTATTTGTATTATGAGACCATCTTAATGGTACCTGCAGTTAGAAAAACTAGATGAGCTGAGCATTATTCCTGTCGCTATTGCCAGTCAGTGACGTGCTTCTAACACCCCTGTTTCCAAGCGTCCTCCATCATTCTGCCTGCCAGGTTTAGAGCACACACATCTAGGGTGAATTTATATGTGAGATGCTGAACAGAGCTGATATCAACAGAAAAGCTTGCTCCCTGCTGAAAATGATTTGAAATTTCTGACAGACCATTCGTTTCTTCTTGAGAGTAGTGCGAACATGTTGGTGTTGGATAGAGCTAGTTTCAGGAATAGTGAGGCCAAGGTAAAGGCTCTTTCCTCACTAAATGGCATGCCAGGAGAAAACAAAAAAATAATGGAGATATTCTAGAACTGGAAAAACTGGTGCTTTTCAGAAGAAAGAAAAAATGATATGTGTAGAACAAAATTAAGCAATCAAGAAGAAAGGGGGAAATAGATTAAAATATGTAATTAAAATTAGCAGAATCTCAACATTAGTTTTGAACTCTTACTGTTTATTGGCATGTGGAATTCAGTTGGCCTCTTGAAACTCCAAATGGAAGCTAAGCTTCCCAGGTCACACATGTTGCCTTGGGTGAGGTCTGTGATTTATGTCTGTGTAACCTCTAGGGCCTACTGCAGAGCCATTGGTTCTATGGAAAGGAAGCATAAATATAGCCCGTTCCCCTGTGACTGATGCACAAACACACACACACACACACACACACACACACACTACCCCAAAACCTTTTATCTGTTAGCTTCAAACATTTGTGTTGGCACCTGTTAGGCCAGCTGTACTGTCTTTACAATAACGTCTTCACTAATAAAAGAAAAACAAAATTGAACACAAACTCAGATGTTTCACCTTTGTTTTGCTATATTTTATTTATGCCTATTCTTTCATTTATTAAAGATATGTTTTGAACATCAAATATATGCTGTTCTTTATTCTTGGAAAAAGAGTAGGGAATAAAGCAAATAAGACCTTATGGAGTTCAAAGTTTAGGTGAGAGAAATAGGCAATAAACATTTTAAAGGTGACTGTCTAGTATATATAAAGTCTATAGTAGAAAGAAGTAACAATAGAGTTTAGTCAAGAAAGGCCATCCCTTGATAAAATGGCATTTGAATAGATAACAGAAGGAAGTAAGGGAGCAAGTTCACCAAATGGCTCTGGAAGGTGCATTTCAGTCTGTCTCAGGAAGTGCAAAGGCTCTAAGCTGAGTGTATGTTTAGTGAGTTTAAGAAACTCTTAGGAGATCCAATGTTGTGAAGGACAATAAAGAAAAAATAAAGGACATGCAAGAGAAGTGTAGGAGGTGAAGTTAGGAAGGCAGCAAATAATTTACAATGTTTGAGACCAATGTAAGAAATTTTGAATTTTTTTAGATTTTGGATTTTTTTTTTTTTCTGAGTGAATTAGGAAGGCATTGAAAGATTTTGGCAAAATCATATGCACTGGCACTTGGTTTCTCAAGCCTCCTGCTTGGCCCTCTTCCAAGTTGTATTTCCTTCTTTCCTTTCCTTTCTTTCCTTACTGTTCTAAAGTCTTTTAACAAGCGTCAACTCCTGCTCTGAACCTTGCCTCTGTCTCTTTTGCTTTATGATCCTCAGTCAAATTCTTTGTTCTAAGGAGGCAAGGATTGAAATTGCTGTGGACATTTACGGATTCACCACTGGTCACTTGGGGTAACCCGGATCTCTTCCACTGGTAACGTATTTGATGCACTTGACTCGAATATTTCCTAGTGATTGGTAAGAGATTTATGCCTTTTCTTTGGCTGCAGGCATCTAACCCCTGTGCATGTCTTTTTCTCTTTCTCCTGCTTTCTCTAAAAAACGAAAAAACGAAGAAAAAAAAAAAAACAGATTATCTCCGTTAACATAGATTTTCACAGACAAATATGGCAGTATGTTGGGAACAGACATTGAATTATGCTCGGATGGCCCGTGTTATGTCGCAGGAATCTCTTCCATCCATGAGGAAAACAAGAATCCAGATTTCTTTTACAATGTTTGAGAAAAATAAATGGATGTTAAATTGATGAAAGGAGACAATTGTTTATCTCCTTTATAATAAAAATATTAACGATGATTTTACCCCATAATGAAAGGCAAAAGTGCTGTAGAAATTAGCCTTTAGGAGTAAATTCCTAAACAAAGGCGCATTGTACCTGTTTTCACATGTGATTTTCTCACATCAGTTATGTTGAGCCAGAAAATTCATTGAATGCTGTGCAAAAATCTTCAGAAATTAGCTACTTTCTTTCTAAGATAAACATGAAAAAAAAAATACAGGTGGTGATCTATTAGTAAGTTCATAGCCAACGTCTTGATTCACTAAGATAAATCAATTATTTCTTCTTGCCTCAATTGCTCAATTTTTCAAAAGTAAACTCTATTTTGACTTGCCTTAATGAAAGTCTCAAAAGCTTTTTAAATTCCTGAGTATGCACTGTTTTGAGAACATTAAATACTGAAAATTTTCAATCCTCAAAAATCATTATATAAGTCACTATAGATGGTTGAAAAACCAAAGAAATATTAAACACATTGGCTGTTCCTACTGTAGTAGAATAACTTTTAAATGAGGGAGAAAGAAAGTTTACAAGTTATTCAATTCAAAGTATGTAAAACACTAGACACATTGCTAAAGTGAACATGTTTTTCATAAATATTGGGTAGTTTTGGAAGTAATTTCAGGATATGATAGATGTTCAGCTTTTGACTGAATTTTGGCAATATAGATTTATCAGGATTGAATGATGGCATAGCTTACAAACCTGAGCTATTAGGTTTAAATATCACAAGAAGTCCAAGTCCAATAGCACATTCCAGTGAACTTCTTCAGAAACAATCTCTGTGTGATAATGTATGTGATGATTCACATACACATGCACATACATACACACGTGCATGTATATATATATATATATATATATATATATATAATTTTATATGAAGACTACAAAAACATTTGGACTGTTTTTTAAATTCTGACTTATTCACTGACTCTTGATTCATTTTCTAATGAAATATTCAGGATTCTAACAAGACATTTCAAAGTCAAATTAAATGTTTATTCCGTAATTTCTCAATTAAATTCTCTATGAAATATGACTACTATTCAACAAATAAATTAAAATGTGGTTTTAATTGTAAACCAATAATGTTGTGTTGTCTAAGTTAGTATGTTTACTGACCCTATGCCACGTAAAGAGTAAAGTTTAGGGGTCTTATTTTTAAACCATCACTGGAACTTTATGGCAAAGACAAAGCTAATGCTGGGTGGAATGAGATGCCCACCACCATTGCGTGGAAGTTTTTCTTGTCAGCCAAGGTCTTGGTGCAGGATCCTGGAAAAAAAAAGGATAGAAGGTTATCCTGCATATTTGATGCTGGCATTTTAATTATGACACATGGAAAGAGAGTGGGGTCCTCAGCCTAGTTAGGAAGAGTTCAACAGAAAGTGGTACCTGGCAACAGGCAAGGGCATGGGAAGAAGTGAGCGGGACTGGAAAGGGTGTAACGTGTTTGAGAAAGGTGACCCACAGGTCTAGAATCTACTTCACTTCTCTCCTTTCTTTCCTACTTAACAGTGAAAGTAAGATTTCCTAAGGCTTCATCTATTTGCCTTTTCTCCACTGGTTCTTTCTATCACTCTGTGTCTATTAGCCTTCCTTATGCCAGCTAATCTAATAAACCTACACATGGTAATATGATAAAATATTCTACAAAATGTATGCATATAAAGTCCTCTCAGATAGTATTTGTTTTAATGGAAATTTACCCTCTGTAACTATGGTTAAGTCAAAGGAGGGAGTGACTTAAATTTGAAATTTCATGATAAAATGTTTAGAAGATAGAACATTTGAAAGTTCTATTTTGGTGGCAGGCTGTCCTAATCAACCACAGAATATTCCTTCAAAGTTATAAGTGAAAAATTTTAAAATATTGTAGTACTTAGGTATTACATGGAAAACCTCCCAAATATGCATCATCTAACAATAAAGCAATTAAAACAGAATGCATTGTTAATAAACTCAACAACATGGATGAATCTAGAATACCGGCTATTGAAAGAAGTTAGTCAGCTATGAAAAGCATATATCATATATTCCATTTGTATAAAGTTGAAGAGGAGGCAAAATAGTAATATTTTTCCTCTGAATGTGTTACTGCCTAGAAAGAGCATGAAAAATCCTTCTAGAAAAATTTCCCATATGTTGATTCTGAATGCCAGTTACATGGGTATATTCATATATAAATATCCAGTTGCACATTTGAGATTTCTCTCTTTTATCATTATACTTAAAGTTCAAAAGTCACTTAGAGTACTTAGCAAAAATATAGATTCCTGGGCTCTCCCATACGTATTTTAATTAGTAGCCTGAGACAGTCCTAGGAATCTGTATTTTAAAAACAAGTCTTTCAGAGCATTATGAGGTAAACAGTCTATGAATTACATTTTTTAAAACAGTGGGTAAAAGGAGTACTCTATAACTCCACTGAGAACCCAGTATCCATCTGGTTTATTGGGTCTTTCTAATTTGATAGTTTGTATCATGATTTGTGAGTTTGTCCAATTTTAACTGAATTCTTCCTATTGTGAATCAAACCATAATTCTACTGCCAAATTATTTTTATTTAGGTCATATAGAGGACAGAATCTTTGGTCAAGTAACTTTTTAGAATTTTGCTATTATATATAATTTTTAAGGCTATCTTCTAATAGCTGTCAAAACCCAAGCCAGTAGCACCTACAACCTCTCCATATCCTGAAATTGTCCCTACTTTCTAATGAGAGTCAAGTTTTGAGTTCAAATATAAGGAAAACCATGTAATAAGGTATATTGGGTGACTTTCAAGATGATCTATTTAAAACAACTGGCTTTTTAATTTATTAACTGTAAATAATGCTGTGTTTCAATATACAACTATATTCTAGAACTTTTAAAATAAGTTCTATTTGCTTAGAAATTGAATATCTATTTTCTTCCCCTAAACAGTTCTTCCATGAATTCTCACAGGGATGCAATTGTTAAGAAAGAATTCAAATTTAAATACAAGTATTGTAGATTTGCATTGAAGTCTACATAGCACATGAATTTAATTTTCTTCACTTTCAATTTGCTTACAAGTAATTCAACTCAAGGTAATATAATTACTCTGCTGAATTCTTTTGTCAAATGTTGAAGGTGTTCAAGGATGATTATTATGGTAAAGAAGAATTTGAATTTACCAAATAACAGCTAATTATATTAAATCTTTTAAAATCTGTTGACTTTAATAAACATTATAGGTAAAGAATTCTTTTAAAATTTAATCTCTGTTTGTATGACTTTACTAAATCGTACTTTTATATGCATTGACTAAAGTGGAAATACATTAAATTAAAAGTATAATGCAAACATTTAGTTGAGAATATAGAATATACTGATGACTTTAATGACCCTGTTTTTCAAAACATTTAAGAGAAGTGAGAGTGAGAGGAAGTGAAAAAAGAGGGCGCAAATACAAGTAATTTTAAAAGGATTTAAATGTATTGAATTTAGTGTTGAGCTCATATTAATAGACATATTAGCAGAATACCATTGACGTATGTGCAGATTAATTTAAGAACTAAGACTGATAATTTTTATGGTCACGTTAACCCAAGTTCAACGCCTACCTTCACTACTAATTGTGAATCTTTGGTCAAGTAGCTTTTATGAAAAAATGGTATTTATTGTAAGTATTAAATCAGTTAATACTTGAAAAATACCAGAGTTCTGAGTATGTAGTAATGGCAAAAAATATGTTACTGATATGGTGATGAGAATGACACTTCTAAGTAATGATTGATGTAGGGCACTAGCTGAGACAGACGTATTCTTGTTCAGAATCAGAAGAACCACTAATTGAAAATGCTGCTGCTGAATCTCACTATTTCAACTTGAAAATATTTAATCTAATCTAATTTAAATACAAATGAGGATACATTTATTTCTGTTAAAACCTATTTTAAAGCATAGCAAATAAGGAGTTTTATTTTTCTTGTATTTAGCACTGACCTAATATACTAGTACATACACAAAGTTTATAAATGCTTCGAGTATATGGAAAGAACAATTTAATTTTACTAAGAGACTTTAATAATTAAGATAAAATAGCACAATTAAACCAAAAAAAACCCAATTTATCCAAACTAAGCCAGACCAGAGTAATTAAAATATTAAAATCAAACCAAAGAAAGATGCTACTCTCAGAAGAAATGGCATACAATTGAACATGAGGCCATACAATGTTTAAAACATTCTTAAAAATACCTATATGATTTTGTAATTTTGGCTTTCACACTATTTCTACATGGTAAAGCTTGGAAAATTTGAGCTAATGGTATCTACAAAGAGATACTTCAAAGAAATAATGTAAAAATAATGATACATTTTATTGGCTTCCATTTCTGGAAAGCTACTTTAAGTAACTAATAACAAGATAATTTACATTTTAGTTATTCCATGACAATATGTTTATATTGTCTCACACACAAGATTAAGAGAGATTGAGAAACCATTACCTCTCCCTCCCATCTCATATGTCCCCCCATGCTGACCCTATTGCTGATGATTCACTTATCAGTCAACACAGGAAAACTCTTTATATTTGCCTAATATTTACAAATCCTATTTTCAGGAGCTAGGCATTCTGAAATTTATAAAATACTTAAAGAAGATAATTATTGGCAGCATAATTTTTATTTAACCAGTGGGATGTGGAGGTACTTTTCCTTTTCATCGGGCTCCTCTATCTCAGAAAGTGACATTGTTCCATCAGTTATTACCAGGATTAATCCGCTTTGGTTATGGTTAGGTATTGCAGCCTTCTTTTCTCACTGCTTGAAGCATGTCCTTCTCAAACTCATATACTTGCTCAACCATTCCCATTTCTGAGGGGGGATTTTTCCTAAAATGGAAGATAGTTGAAAAATACTTATTACAGTACCTTGTGTTATATTGCATTAATTTTACAGATGAGGCAACAGGCACAGAGAGGTTAATTAACTATTGAAAAGTCACATAATAATTAGCAGAGCTTAGAATATGCATCCAGGAGTCTCTTAACCACTGCATTCAACATCTTCACTATTTTCCCCCTAATTATCAGTATGGTTACTTTTAAATTAAGAGGATTTGATCAGGTAAACCTGAGCTTTATTTTAGGAGAGCCCTGGTCTCTGGAAGACATGGTCTTTTTGTGCAGAGAACTTTCAGACGTGTAAAGCTAGTGCAAGTTGCCAGCAGCCCTTTTGGTAGATATTGCTCCAGTGTTTTGTGGATGGATCTTTGAAGTTATCACAGAAGAGGATGCCCTTAAAGTCATGTGTTACGCAGAGTAATTCATCTGCCCCATGGAATTGGCAGCTGAAATGAGACACTTGTATTGCAGGATTTAGTGGGAAGACAAGCATGGTATATTAAAAGTATCAATGACTAAGATGAGAGAAAATTCTAAAACTCTAGTGACAACTCCACTTCTCCAGGCTTAAGCTGCCCCTACCTATGCTATTGTTTCAGAGTTTTATTACACTGAGAAATCAAAACTAGGATTAAAGCTTTTATTTTAATAACTGTCTTAGCAAACCTTTGGTTAAAGTCTGACTATGTGCAAGCACCATGCCAACTGGCTTATTTTATAAGATACCAGCTAATCATACTTGGAAATTTATTGAATTGCAAGACTACAGGTGAGGCAGGAAATGTGCACATTTTTACCTGCAGGTAATAGAAAGAAGTCGGCCTCAATGCTTAGCAAGTATCACTGAGCTTGCTAGCATCAAACCTGTTGAGAACTCTTCCCAAGGCCAGTTTCTGGTGTCTGTTCTCCTCTTTCCCTTGATTCATCCTTCATAAAGTTCTGTGTCCTAAAAGCAAGGAAGCAAACAAAAAACAGGGTAAAACAAATGAGGGTTGGGGGGGAACCTAAAAGGGATTTTAATGATCTCTCTCTCTCTCTCATTCTGCCCTCTCAAATTATAAGTAAAGAAATTGACCCACAAAACACTAAGTTGCTTGACTGTGGTCAGATAGCCAATGCTACAAAAAAAAAACCCCAAAAATCAAATATAGGCTGTTGCTTATTTTAGAGAAGATATACAAATTAATCACTGGAATCCAAAGCAAAGTAGATAAATCACAGTACCCTAGAGTTTTAAAACTTAACATGATTTCAAATGTATCCTTCAAATCAAGTAACTGACTCCAGAGCTCAGTTATGTCTGTGTTATAGCTAGAAGCAAAGGTTCCAATGATGGCCTTCCTTCAGCTTTTCAAATTCCAGAACATCTCAGACGTTTCCTGCTGCATTCTTTGACTACAAAACTATTCCTCTTTACATCTTTCAAGACCCTTTCCTCTTATCAAAAGGGCATCTGTGTGACAAGAATTGCAGGAGAATTTAGAAATGCAAAAGATTGATCGAGACAAGTGAAACCTCCACCTTCGTAAACAAACTGTTTATTACATGGGTAATTGACAATAAACATATAAACAAATAAGCAAGAAAACTGAAAATTATTGTTACCAAGAAAGGAAATAATCATGCAGTGGGTTACGGAGTGAAACTGGGAAAGCCAGTTGGGACAAGGTGGTGAGGGAAGTCTCTCTGCCATGTGACATTTGAGCTGACAAAAGAAAATGGAAATGAGGCAGACATGCCTAGGTGCTGTGGGCAAACCACTGCGGCAGAGGGCCCTGAGGGATGGCTCTCCTCTCCCTGTCTGTGAAGAGAGGGAAGGAGAACTCTCCAGGCAGATAAAGAGGCAAATGTGAGGGCCAGGGCTTGAAAGCTTGGGTATAGTCAGGAATTTCAAGAATATAAAGTGCATTGGTGGAGATGTACCCTGGAGCTGAAGGGTAGACAGGGAACAGTGAGTGTCAGCCCTAAGTGCTCTGACAAGGCTTGAGAGATATGGAGACATACTGTGCTATAAAACATTTTGTTCCATTATTTGTTCAAAAGTGAATTTTATTTGGGTGATTCAGACTTTAAAGCTACCAGGGAACTCATCCTTTTAAGAGTCCCCAGAAGAGTCTTTTCACAAACAAAATAATAAAATTTAACTTGTGGTTATTGAGTTTGAAATAAACTTAACTAATGCACGTTTTAAAGAAAGCATGAAATGTGGCAATTGACTGCTTAGTTTATAATTATGAAACTTTTAAATTTGAAATCAACATTAAAATATTGCATTTATTTTCTATAGTTTATTTCTATAATATCACTGTTTCCTATTTTTAAAAATTAGGAGGTATTTAGGAACACCTAAAAAACAAAAATGTCTTCTAATTTATCCCAGATGATTATCACTATTTCAGCATGTCATTTTGAATGGAGAGACAACTAGAATACAGCAGAAAGTCCTTTAACTGCCAGTAATAATGACTATGAATTTTCCAATGTAACAGCAAAAGAGAAAGCAGCTACTTTATAGAGTTGTGTTATAGTTGTGTGTATTTTTTAAATTACAGAGATTCACAATGTTTAATTTACTTTTAAATGCCATGTCAATAATTTTATCAGTAAACATTTATTAAACTTTTACAAGATTTAAGGTGCTTTTCTGAGTGTCTGGTGGTGTTCAGACATGAACACCATAGGGTTACACTAAAAGAAGGGAAAAGCTAAATACTCTTGAAAAGAGGACCAGTAAAACAAGATAGCATAGTTAAAACTGGGTAGAAGCTAGAAATGCAATTGAAGACCAGATCAGGGAGAGGCATTGCAAGATAGATATCAGGGCTGGGGTTCAGACCAAACTTGGAAAAAAGTGAATTTGAGACAGGGTGGAAAGAAGGGAGAAAGCAGAGGAGGGAGCAATCAGTGGGATTAGATAAATACGGCAAATGCTACACGACTCTCCACCCTAACCCATTTGTCCCTATGCCTCAGGAACCCAAATGAAAAAAATATATATTAAAAACAACTTTTAAATTCTGTTTCTGTGGCTCTATCCCTCCATCAGAGAACTTGCTGAAATTCCAGCCCCCAAAACTTACGCACCCTACCCCTTAGCCTCAGTCTTTCTGGGAGCCCTGAGGAGGTGTGGTGCATGTGCTACTCTCTGCCATCTTACACTTCTATCACTTCTAGTTTTCTCTAAAGCTGCTGCTTTCAGTGGAGGAAGACCTCACCACTGTCCTAGGCACTCTGTTTTCAGTGAGGTCTAGGGTTCTTCCCTAAGTCCTCATCTCTGTTTCTCATGACTCTCACTCATACTTTGCTGCTAAGATATTGAATGTCTCGATGCAAAATGCATACCGTATTCTCTCTGGTATACACTGTGCAAAGCCACCAATAAACAGGAAGAATCTCTATCTTCCAGCACTGTGCTGCCCACTCTGCAACATGGGTCCAGAAACAAGACTAACTCCTGATCCAATGTCTTTCTTACAAGGATTTTAGTGAAAACCAAAAAAAGAAAACAAAGAAACTCATTTTTTATTTTTCTTAGCAGAATTACTCACCTCAGGAGAGAAATCTATGTATTGCCACATAGATTGATGAAAATGGGACTAGATGACAAAGTTAAAACCATAGCTCTGAAACTTGTAGGGGCTCACTGTGAAGAATACCATTCTGTGGATAACTGACTGGAAGAATATTATTGTCTAAATATGATACTAAACACCGAATTTTCCCTAATTGAAGGAAGAGATTTCCTCCTCTCAATTTAACAATTTTTGAGACAGGGCCAGACTGGCTTAGGTGTCTTAGGAAGGCAGACGGTGCTGAGGCTGTGTTCCAGGAGATGTGAGCCTTGGTCACAACGCTACCTCTGGACATCCGTCTTCTTAGCGGCCATGCTATGACTTTGGATTTCAGATTTCTTTTTTTAATCTGAAAATAAAATGTGCTGAGCCTAAATTTTCTTTTGTTCATTTTTTTAAATATTCTACAAGTATACAAATATAATAAAGGTTACTATGTTCACATTCACTTTGAAAACAGTAACTAAATCTAAATAAGGGCTGTATTTCTACTTGGGACCCTTTAAAGTCTGCAAAAAGGGAAGCAGCTAAGTTAGCCTTGCTATAAACACTATTATTAAGCACATGCCACAAAGGAATACTAATCTAAAAATGTAGTAGTGAGAAAAACAAAAATGCTTTTAAAATTCTCTTAAAATCCACATCAAACTGCTGCCAAACTTCTACCTTGTTTATTCTTGTATATTCTGGAAGAAAAATTCTATTTTTATTAGTGTCAGGGTGCTTCCTTTCAGCAAGATGGCTCAAGAAACTGGAAAGATCATGTGACTGCTGAAATACAGGAAGATCCTTCGGTCTTTACTGAATGATGATGGCTGCTGCTACCCCCGTTTTCTACATCTGGTAGAACCTGACTTCTGAGTTACTCATCAGGCATTGGCATACCCAGGGGCCCGCCTACCATGGGCAGCCTGCTTCCATCCTCTCTGAGATCTGACTTCTTCCCCATGGCATTACTACTGAGTAGGTCTCAAGTGACTTACTCTCAAGTGACATCAGGGTCTGGTGACTTTTGTTTCTCCCTGTTTCCTAGGAATTATCTCCCTTTTCTTTCTCTATTCCCATATCTTCAATTTGCTGTGGCATTTACTGAATATAATAAGAAACATTATCTTCAGGAATCTTCTGATTTACCTCCTGAGTAAATTATCTGAGGCAATGAACAGGTAGGCTTGGCCACTCACTTTAGTGGGAGAAGAGGAAATTAAGGAAAAATTATACACAAATGAATATCCCAATAGATTATCATGCTTACACCTGCTGACTTAAGAGTAAAGGTAAGAGATTAATTTAACAAGCCTTAAATGAAGATGAAAATTAACACTAGCTTTGAGTAAATCAAATTAGGTTAATGGGTGCTATTTTGCTAGTTTTTAAATTGGCTTTAAGTCATGTAGATAATTCCCTCTAGTTTATATTACCAAAACAGGAAGAAAAACAAAATAAAAACCTTCAAGTCTCAGTGAAGATAATTACAGCGATTTCTTAGTTCAAAGTCACAAACATGAATTTCTGAACCATTATAGTAAACTGCTAAGGTTTTTTTTTTTTTTTTTTTAATCCAAGCACATTTCCCTCTCCAATCAACTGATTCCATGCTCCCTTTTGAGACTGTCTTGCTGCTGTGGTTCAAATGTATACCCCAAAATTCATGTGTTGGAAACTTAATCCAAAATGCAACAATGAGTGGAGGTAGGACCTAATGGGAAATGTTTATGGGATGAGGGATGAGGACTCCACCCTCATTAATGGAATAATGTTGCTATTAAAAGGGCTTGTGGAGTAGATACTGTCTCCCTTGCCCTTCCATCTTCCACCCTCCATCTCTGTGAGAATGCAGTTAAGAAAGTCTACAACAAATGACAACACCTTTCTCTTCGATTTCCCAGCCTGTAGAACTGTGAGGAAATAAATTGCTGCTCTTTGTACTCAGTCTCAGGTATGCTGCTATAGCAGTACAAAACAGACTAAGATACTTGCTCAGAAACAGTGTCTCGCCTTGGCTGGAAATGCACTAAGAAGATCATTGCTGAATGTTGTCTCAACCATAGCTTCTGGATGCTGATACCTCATGGTCTCCCTTTTCAATTTTCATGATTGAGTTTCTGCTTCTTTTGTTCTAGACTATCCAGTGTGCCCTTTAAGATTTGTAATATTTTGTTTTAGCTCTGTCTGAAAGATTCTGTTTTTGACTCATACATATTTCTATGCTCTGCTCACAGGGCCTGATGCTAATAGTGCCTTCCCTCATTTCCTAAACCATTTTCCACCTACACACATGGCACAAAATGGACTTGAGTCTATGTTGACCCAGAGCTGCATTATCTCAGAAACCTTGTATTCATGAAGTTTCAAAGAAATGTTTTCATGCAGTGTGTTCAGCACATACTAAACATTAATAATAATGTAAGATGTATAACTTACAAAGTGAATGAATTATCTAGACAACTTAATGACTAAGATTTTCCTTAAGAAATATCCATTTTCCTGTGTACCTGTCAACACATGTTCAAAAAATAGGGGTAAGATCAGCTTTGTTCTTCACAGAAAAATAATTTGATAAACTCTTTGATGATTACACAATTGATAGCTCTAGAATATTAGAAGAAACATAGAAAGGCAGCACTATTATTTTGTTAATAGTGTGTCACTTTAGTTACAATGTGGCACTGGGTATACTGCTGTCACCTACCTAGAAAGCTCCAGGGAAAATAAATAACCTTCTAAAGAGAAGCATTTCCATTAATTTTTCCTTATGAAGGACACTTGTCTTATGTGCCACACAGTGGATCACCTTGGGAGAGAAAGGAACAACAAACAAATAAAATACTTCACCTGCTTCTGTGTTCTTCATCTACTAATCACAAAAAACCTAATAAATAATAATTATCTCCCCTATAATACTATAATGGCTGGGCATGGAGGCTCGCACCTATAATCCCAGTACTTTGAAAGACTGAGGCAAGAGGATCACTTAAGGCCAGAGTTTGAGACCAATCTGAATGACCTAGTAAGATCCCATCTGTACCAAAAATACTAATAACAATAATGATCTAAAAATAAAAAATTATATAAAAATAATATAATGGAGAGTGCACAAAATGCTGACTCAGACATCTACCTAGTTAGCCCTCCAAGCCTGGGTTTCCTGTTCTTTCTACAGGATAAGTGTCTATATGGTCACAACTTACTTCATAGGGTTGATATAAGAGCTAAATGTCATGATGGATGCAAATGTATAATATTGTACTGGTCACAGAGTGGGTATCATCAATTTTAATTACTCTCCCTTATCCCAATTTTTCTTCTTGGAAATATATCTATAAGCTATCATCTATCATAAGACTCCTCATCTAGGAACAATAAATAGAAGAGGTTTAACTCAACACCTATACAAATCTATAATGTGTATCTATCTATCTATATAAATATATTCTTGGTAACATTTCTATAATCTATCATCTATCATAAGACTCCTCATCTAGAAACAGTAAATAAAAGAGGTTTAACTCAACACCTATATGGGAAGGCTGGGACAGGAAACCTGAATAAAAATATTGCAGACATCTTTTCTTAGTTTAGATTTTATATTGACCTGTAGCAAAATCCAGTCTTTGTGGTGTACCATTTTGTGGGTTGTGAGAGAGTTGCATATCTACTAACATGATATAGAAGTCTTGTGCTGTTTCTTTGTAGTCAGCCCCTCATCACAGTTTCAACCGCTGCAACCAGTATTTTGTACTCTGTCCCAATGGTTTTATTTTTTATAAATGTCACACAAATTGAATCATACAGAATTTAGACACTTGGTTCTGACAACTTTTACTTACTAAAAATAAATTGAGATTCAGGCCTGTTGTATGCATCAAGAGGTGATTTCTTTTATAGTGTTTTATGGCTTCCACATTTATTTCTCATTCACTTGTTGAAAGATACTTGTGTTGTTTTCAGTTTTTCAGGATTTTGAATAAAGCTGCTATAAATATTCACTTGCAGGTTTTTTTGTGAACATACGTTTTCATTTCTTTTGAGTAAACACCTATTAATAGAATTGCTGGCTGATAAAATAAGTGTATATGAGAAAAACTCCCATACTGTTTTCTAAAGTAGTTGCAGCAGTTTGAATTTTTACTAGCAATGTACAAGAAGAGTTCAAGTTATTTTATATCTCTGTCAACATTCGATATCGTCACACTTTTCCCCCCTGACATTCTAATAGATATTTAGTAGTATCTCATTGTAGCACTAATTTGAATTTCACTAGTGAATAGCAATATTATACATATTTTCATGTGCTTAATTGCCACCTAATTATGTCATCTGATAAAAATGTGTATCCAAATCTTTTGCCCACTTAAAAATAGTGTTGTTTTTTGTTTTATTTTTGAGTTTTGAGAAATATTTACATATTTTTGAAAAAAATACTTTGTCATATATGATTTACAAATATCTTCTCCCAGTTTATGTTGTGTCTTCTAATTCATTTAACAGTGTCTTTTGTAGAGAAAAGCCTTCCAATTTCAATACAGTGAAATTTATCTTTTTAAAATTTTAGTGATTATACGTTTGACATAGCATTGTATTAGAGTTCTCCAGAGAAACAAAACCAAGAGTAAGTGTACATAAGTAGAAGATTTACTTTAAAAATTAAATCATGGAATAATTGAGGTCTGGCCAGTCCAAAATCTGCAGAGAAGCCAGGCAGTTTGAAAACCCAGGGAACAGTTGAAGTTGTAATTCAAGTTTGAAGGCCATCAAACTGGAGACCCAGGTGAGAACCAACATTGCAGTTCAATTCTGAAGGCTATCTGCATCTGCTGACAGACCTACTCCCTATTTGGGGGATATCAGTATTCTATTAATACTTTTAACTAATTTAATGAGGCTAATTCACATTATAGAGGGCAAACTATTTTACTCAAAGTCCACCAATTTAAATGTCATCCAAAAATAGCTTCACAGAAACATCCCGTATCATGTTTGACCAAATATATGGACACTGGCCAGGCCATGTTGACACATAAAATGAACCATTGCAAGCATCTAAGAACTCTTGGCGAAACAAAAGAACATGATAATTTGTTTATATTTTCTTATAAAACCTTTATTTACAGTTTTAATTTCAGTAAGAAGTTCAATTTAAAAACTCTGTGAAAAAATATTTTAAATAACAACAAATCCAAAAAATATATAAAAGATTTTTATGGTAAAAATTATAAACTGTACACTAAAGAATACCTAAATAAATATTTATAAAAAGGAAGACGTGATATAGTAAAACTATAAATTCTCCACAAATCTACGAAATTCTTCTGACTTCAAGAGGGTTTTCTGTTTATTTATTTGCTTCCTCTTTTTAAATGAAACTTAAGTTGATTCTATATTTTACATTAATGTATAAAGGAAACAGACTAAGACTATTATGCAGAAACACCTTTCTAGATAGCAAGACTAATGCTAAAACTTTATTTAGACAATCTAGTATTGATTCAGAAATAAACAAGTTAACTAATAAAACAGAAAATAGAGAAATAAAACTATTTGAACACAGATATAATAAGAATGGCATCAAAAATGAGCGGGAAGGGACGTGGAGCAAGACTGCCAAATAAGAAGCCCCACTGATCACTGCCCCTACTCCTGCAAAGACACCAAGTTAACAACAGCTTTATAAAGAGCCAGGCTAAAAACACCTTCATAAGAACCAAAAATCAGGGGAGCACCCATAGTACTTGGTTTTTACTCCATATTGGTGAAAGAGGCACTGAAGAGATAGAAAAAACAGCCCTAAATCATAGATGCCACCTCTACCCCACCTCTAGCAACAGCTGCATGGTTTAGAGAGCAGGTCTAGGTGCTGGGGGGGAGAGAACACAACACAGTCATTGTGAGGCATTGAACTCACTGCTGTCCTGATAGAGCAGAAAGGAAAACTTAGCTGATGCCTGCCCACAGAGAGACCAAACTCAGCTGATGCCCACCCATGGAGGGAGCATTTAAACCAGCCATAACCAGAGGGGAATCACAGCTCCCAATAATCCAAACTTGAGAGCTCACAAACCATTTAGATGGCTTATATATCCAAAAGACAGGCAGTAACAAATGCTGGAGAAGATGTGGAGAAATGGGAACACTTGCAGTCTGTTGGTAGGAATGTAAATTAGTACAACCATGATGGAAAACAGTTTGGCGTTTCCTGAAAAATCTAAAAATTGAGGTACCATATAGCCTAGCAGTCCCACTGCTGGGTATATACCCCAAAGAAAGGAATCAGTATATGGAAAAAATATCTGCACTCCTGTTTGTTACAGCACTGTTTACAATAGCTAAGATTTGGAAACATCCTAAGTGTCCATCAACCGATGAATGGATAAAGAAAATGTCATACATATACCCAGTGTGGTATTAGCCATAAAAAAGAATAAGATCCCCTTATTTGCAACAACATGAATGGCACCGGAGATCATTATGTTAAGTGAAATAAACCAGACACAGAAAGACAGATAACACATGTTCTCACTTATTTGTGGAATCTAAAAATCAAATCAATTGAACTTAAGGACATAGAGAGTGAAAAGATGGTTACCAGAGGTGGGGAAGTGTGATGGTGGTGGGGGGTTTGAGAGAGGAGGTGGGGATGATTAATGGGTGCAAAAAATTAGAAAGAATGGATAAGACTTATGATAGCACAATAGGATGGCAATTGTATATTTTTAAATGAAGAATGTAATTGGATTTTTGCAATGCAAAGGATAAATGCCTGAGGGGATATATACCCCATTCTCCATAATATGTTTATTTCACATTTTATGCCTCCATTAAAACATCTTATGTGCCCTATACATATATATACCTACTATATACCCACAAAAATTTTAAGAATATCAGTAGGAAAAGAATGAACTATTCAATATATGATTCTAGGACAACTGGCTGTCCACATGGACATGGAATTAAATGAAGTTGGATCACTTGCACATAAACTATTTAAATGTTAAGTCTGTGAAAACGAAAGATGTAAATCTAAGAAGCAAAATTTAAAGCATCTAAAAGAGAATTAGGAGCATATTTTAGTAATCTCAAAGAATAAAAGGATTTTTTAAATAAATTACAAAAAGCACACACTGAAAAAGAAAAGACTGATAAAGAATATTAGGATAAAGACTAATTAAGAAAATTCTGTGGGAAACACACACATGTGCATAAAAACACCATTAAAATTAAACAGGTAAGCCACAAACTGGAAGAAGATATTTGTAACTTGTGTAACAAAGGATTAATGTAAGAATATATATAAAATTTCTATAAACCAATTTTTTTAAAAAGACAAGCAAAACAATTTAAGAAAAGGCAAAACATAAATAAGCAATTCACAGATAAGGAAATCCAAATGTCCAGAAAATACAGGAAAACATGCCTAGTTTCATCAGAAAACTGCCAGTGTAAACTACATTTTCATTTCAAATACTTCATTTACATTAGACTGGTATAAAAAGCAATAATAATGATAACAGAAATTATAGGCAATTATATGGTACAAATGTGGTCTTTATTTATAATTCAAAACTCAAAAACAAATAACTGATCGTTTTCCATTATTCACTTTGCAGTAAGATCTAACTTGACTAAATCTTATTTGTAAGAAAAATCTAATCCTAACTGAAGTTAACATATTTATATTTTTAATCCTACTCGTGATCATTTGTACCTTTCAATGCAAAAATACTAACATTGTGTTGGATGCTTCTGTAGTGCCTATTGGATTGCTACATGATATATAGGGATAACTATCATATAAAATCTACACATTATAAATACTAAAACATAGCTTGTGCAAGAGTTCTGCATCAGAGATTGAAGACTTGTTCAACAATTGGCACCATTTAGGAAAGACATCTAAAAAGTATATATCTCTGAAGCAATTCTATTCTTAGAAATTCTAGTATATTTTGTATTAAGAAACAGGAACAAGGATGGTCATAGTAGCACTGTTTATAACCACAAACAGTTGGAGACAACCCACTGTTCATCACCAGAAGAATGCACAAAAATTCATAAAATTTTATACTGCATTAAAAATGATCAAATTCTTGTCACACATATATAGTAACATGAATGGGTTTTATAAATAAATACAAAAGAAAAAAGCAATTAGCAAATCAACATCTAATGTTTTATACCATTTATATAAAGCTTAAAGTATGTAAAATAACATTAAAAATCCTTATTTTTATGGACATAAAATGGTTATTTATGTGATGGTTAATTTTATGTGTCAAGTTGATTACGTTATATATACCAGTTGTTTGGTCAAACACCAGTCTAGATGTTGTTGTAAAGGCATTTTTAAGATATGATCAACATTTACACTCAGTTGACTTTAAATAAAGCAGACTTCCCTCCATGATGTGGCTGGGTCTTATCTAGTCAATTTGAGGCCTTGAGAGCTCAGACTTATGTTTCCCAAAGAGAAAGGATTTCTGCCTCCAGGCTGCAACATAGAAATTCTATCTGAGTTTTCAGCCTTCAGACTCAAGGCTGCAAAAATGAACTTTTATCTGAATCCTCAGCCTGCCAGCCTACTCTATGTATTCTGGACTTGCTAACTCCCATAATCAAGCAAGACAATTTCTCATTTCCTTAAAATCTCTCTTTCTCTTCATGTGTGTGTGTGTGTGTGTGTGTGTGTGTGAGTGTGTGTGTGTGTGTGTAACCAATAGGGGATACATATATATAATCAATAAAGGCTATACATACATATATATATATATATATATATATATCCTATTCTTTCTATTTTTTTCTATGAACTCGAATGCAAATGTATATGTAATAAAATTAGAGATTTACGGAAATGATAAGAAATAAGATCATGATTTCATCTGGTAGGAAACAAGAGGCATATGTTCTGGAAAGGATACACTGTGGATTTAAAATCTACTGATAATTTATTTCTTAAGCCATGTGGTAACATTACAGTATTCATTTTTCCTATCTGTATGTTTAAGCATTTTATCATAAGTTTTTTAAAAATTTTAAAAATAAGGCCAGACAAAAGACATTTGAAGATAATAATTATGGAAAAAATAAATTAAGTGTGTATCTAAAGGAAAAATTCCCCAAGTGAATTTTAAGAAGGATGTTGACTCATGGTTGAGATTTAATGAAAGCATACCAATAGTTTATAACCTAGATTTTTCAAATTATTTATATTACCGTGATGAGGCAAGTGTCTCAGTAAGGTAATTTTTTGATGCTTGTTTTGTCACTGTATTGACTCAGCTGATGATACCAATATCAATACAGCAGCCTAAACTGCTAATGGCCAACAACATGTAATTCTGCTTGTCCAGCAGTGCTCAAAAGATCAAAGTGGTGCTTTGCTGGTGTGGCTATAATCCAGACTAGCTTTAGCCAAATAGCGATTCAGAACTAGTGCTATTACCTTTTTAACTCTTGATTATCTGGTTGATGTCAGTATCATTCTCTATACACGTCTGAAAGCTATGGAGATTTCAAATATCTTTCTTGTTCTTCAGAGAATATTCAGTACATGAAAAGGATTCATAATGAAGAATAAAGTTGATATTCTCAATTTTTAAAAAATGTTTGTCATGTTCTTCCACTGCCTCTTTTATGCTCTAGGAGAAGATTGAATGGAAATTAATGCATGTGGATTGAAAGAGTGGCATCTGTTTACCTTTGGATAGCCACATCAGAATTTGCTTGAATAATATTTCTAGGGTTAAAAAAAGCTTATGAACTATTCCTTTAGATTCTAAACTACTTATTCTCAAATGGAAGTATATGCTTTCTGTTGAGCATTCCCAAATGTTGATTTACCTATGATAAATTTTAAATTTGATGCAGAACTTAAAATATTAATATTAGTATGTATTTGTTAAACACTGTATATTCAAGTACTCCACCGCAATTTCTTTGCCCATATTTGGGATTGCTTTTAAAAAAGTAATCATCACCACACGAAATATTGTCACTACATGAAAGGTACGTGAGCTCACAGCACACTGTAAAAAAATCAAATATTTTACAGGTAGTCTGAAGAGAGAAAAATGTGCTAGAAAGATTGTGTTTTAAGATAGGATCTCACCTATATAGCAAACTAAAACGTTAAACCTATACTAGAGAAAAACACCCTGCTTTTTTTTTTTTTTTTGTGCAGCTACTGGAATTGTTAACATGAAACAAAAACACTTTATTTTCCAAATTACATGAGTAATCAAGACTGATGTATTTTTAGTGCACATTTTAATAATGTAGCAGTGCTGACTTCACTTTCACATGAACAAGTTTAAAGATTTATCAGTTGATATTACATTTAAATTAGCACCTGCAGCTCACTGGTAAATTCTGATGAATGATGTGTGCTGATTGAAGTCATTGCTATTACCACATTAGTATTATTGAAGTCAAAATGCAGATATTGATTAAGCCTGGACCTGAACCTGAGGTACTATTTCTCTACCATTAAAACCAATATCACCTATTAACTTTAAACAGAACAAGAACAACCATTATAATATATTGATGTTGGTTTTAATTTTATTAACTTTGTAATCTTCTTTATTTTTATAATATGATGAGATCTATGTGTCCACACATTAAGTTAAGCACGCGTAGTTTTAAGATTGCATTAACTGAACTGTATTCTAATGTTCAGAGTTAAAATCATAATACTGTTTACACACAGTGGACAAGTTTAGGACTCCCTGAATGTACATTATTTAGTATCTACCATGTGTGGCACTGGACCAGGTGACTTAAATTCTGTGCCCAGCACACCAATAATTTTTACTACTTCTACTTTTCTTGATACTTCCTTTACATTGATACTCTTAGTTTTCCAATTAGTCACTAGATCATGCTCTAGCAATTCCATTCAAGAAGAAAGCAAAACTGGCTTTAGAAAAAATGATTGATCATTTTTTACTTCAGAGAGTTGAACTGACTTTTTCTAGAGACCGACCTCTTCAGCAAACATATTTATCAATATGCTGGACTATATTTGTATACTACTTACAGTTTGCAAAGCAAGTATACATGGTTTTGAATGTCTACACGCTCATCCCATTCTAAGAAAGAAGGCCTCCAGAATACACCAACCCAGATTCACACTCCTTGTAAGTACCCCATAGGACTAGTACCTCAACGTCTAGCTTGTAGCACCTATATGCCCTTCAGTGACTTTTGATGAACGTTGTATCTGAACCCAAAATCTGTAAGCCTCTTCAATTTAAGTACCATGCCATATTAGTCTTTGAGTTCTCAGGGTTTAATGTAACACTCAGATTAAAAAAAAATGTTTAATAAATATTTAGTGAATAACTTAAATGGCCAAATCTATAAAACTCTGTGACAATTTCATAATCTTAAATGTCTTGGCAGGGTTCCAATTACACTAAGCATTTTAAATAATCCCACTGGCTATACGGATGGATAAATTATCCTTTATAGTAGAACTACATGTACTAACAAATTGTATTACATTTTTATTTTCCCTGGAAATGACATTCTCCCCAAAATGGTTTGTATCAGAAAGATAGAGATGAAAAATGATAGATAGATATATGATTAGGTAGATGATTGATATGATATTAGATAGATGAGAGACACCACGTAAAAATATTTTTGATTATTCAAGTCAATCCAGTAAACATTTGTTTAACACTTACATTGTATAGTATGCTGTGTCTGAGAAGCTATCAGCATGACAAAGATGCATATAGTATTTCCTTACAAGCAGCTTAAAATTTAATAGAGAAATGTATACTACAGAATAATGAAAAACAGAGTAAAGGTTAAACAAAATGTAATGGGAAAAACTTGGAGACAGAGAATAACCGCATTTGAGTGGAGAATAGGAATGGAAATAAGGAATGATTTCACAGATTTTTTCAGTCTTTTATTAACTATTATTAACAGGTTATACTTTTAGGTACTCTTAGGATCATTTTGAGAAAAGGGATTTAAATAATGATTTATAAAGAATTGATAATTTTTTCTATTGTTATTAAGTTGAAATTTTTTTTTAGAATATATTTGCATCTATTGAAATGACCTTCAACTTGTTAGCCTTAACACACTAACACTTGTTAATATAAAAAAATTATAAACAGATTTTTTAAATTTTGAATTATACATTCAAGAAAAAGGCTCTGAGTCATGGTATATTGTTATTTTTAATGTCACAATGTGTTCTGCTTACATTTTACTTAGAATTTTTTCCTCTTATATTCATGAGTGAGATTGTTTTGTGTTGCTTTTCCTTTGTCGTGATGTTGGTTAGTGCTGTTTTGGTAAAAAAGAATTGGGAAGCTCTTTATAATTGACTTTATACTTTCAAACTCACCATTATTTTTTAATCTTTCTTCAGACTTCCCATAGGTTCAATCTCAACTCTAAGGTATTATAAAATAGTAAAATACAGAGGTGTAATGGATTGAGCTGATTGGCTTATTGAGTTCCAAACTTCATGTAGTGTAGCTTGTTTTGCTGCAGAGGCTAGAAAGCTAAAAATGAAATAGGCCAGATCCTCCTTGTAGTAAGATAGAAACAATAAAGTTTTCATTTCATCCTTTTAGAAAGAGGCTTTCAAAAAAAGGAAATTAATCTGTATTATTTGCACTGGAGTTTATATTTTTGTAAAAGTTACATTAAATGAGCTAAAAGAATAAGTCTGGGATTTAAATAGTGTTCACTGTAATCACCATTGTGTTATATTGTTGTAAATATTGCCTTTCTTTTTTTTTGGCAGAGCATTTTCATTTATATGAGACCCAGACTGAATGAGGAAATATGGTTCAAACTCTGAGAGAAGTTTTAAAATTTAAATAGTGTTACATGGCAAATAATAAAAGTTAAAAGTGTACTTCTGTAGAGCTTTAAACATGACCAGCTTCAGGGGTTTATAGCTCTTTTCAAAACATCATTTCTGAAACACAAAGATACAATGCAATTGAAAAGAAAAGTGCGAATTTTGCAGTAAGGCAGGTCTGGATATGAATCCTAGTTCTGCCACTTACTAATTTTGTAACCTTCAGCATATTGCTTAATCCTTCGGAAACACAGTTCTCTATCTCTATGTACAAAAAGTGGAATATCTAACCAAACTTATTGTACAGATAAAAGCAGAGAATATACATGAAATCACCATTATCAGCTTCAGGTATACTGTGTGTCTTCAATAAATAGAACTATTCCCTCACAATTTGGTTTTAAAATCTGGAATTCTACCTAATCAGAGACACAGATTTAGCTCATGTTTTTTCTTTGGGTTTGATTCACTACATTCTCTTATTAAATTATTATATACTACCAATTATTTACATATATGAAGGAGTATATTTGTCAGATCTTTCCCCAAAAAGACCTTTACAGATAGAGGGGAACATTGAGGGAAACAATATATTAGGAGACAGCCTGATTACTGTCATGGGAGAGATTTGGGAGGGAACAGGTTTACTGAGATATTAAAAATAGGTATAAGAAGAGCTAAGAGTCAAGGAAGCTTGGGCAACAGGAAGATACATTTTGCCTACTTCATACCTTTCCCTAAGCACAAGGCTGATGAAAAGTAATTGATTTTTGGAAGTGAATCCTTCCTTTGACCATTACAGTCAGTAGGGAATAGAATAGACTGGGAAGATCAAAATTTTTTCCAAATACTCGAAGTGAAGGAACACTTGGTAGATTCTCAATAAAACACATCAAATAAATGATCATTCAAATCATTATGAGCCAGGAGAATAAAAATATGTGCTTTCATAATTTTTCTGAGAACTCTCTCTCTCTCTCTCTTTTTTTTTTTTGAGGCGGAGTCTTGCTTTGTCGGCCAAGCTCTGGAGAGCAGTGGTGCAATCTTGGCTCACTGCAACATCCACCAGTCAAGTTCAAGTGATTCTCCTGCCTCAGCCTACCGAGTAGTTGGGATTACAGGTGCCCACCACCAGACTGGCTAATTTTTGTATTTTTAGTAGAGATGGGGTTTTACCATCTTACCCAGGCTGATCTTGAACTCCTGACCTTGTGATCCACCCGCCTCGGCTTCCCAAAGTGCTGGGATTACAGGCATGAGCCACTGGCGCCCAGCCAATTTTTCTAAGAACGCTTTATAATGATTTTTTTTTTTTTGCAGTAGACGAATGTAATCTAGTAAATTTTCAAAAAAAATGTGGAATTATAGGGGCACATTTACTTGTCTAGAGTGAGGAAGGAAGTTGATAATGAAGGGAGAATGAACATCTATTAATAGGTCTTTATATTGCACTTTACCTATGGCTGTTGAAAAATAACCTTAAAAACTGGAGTTCAAAAAGTGAAAATTTTCAAGTGGTTTTACTGAAAGAAACTATGACTTAAAATAATCATCAAGTACATTTAAAACATATCTTGATTCTTTCAATATCTTTAAATTATAAAAATGCATCTGTTAAACCTTATTATAATCATCATCATTGACTGCTCCTGGAGTGGGGAGTAAAATTTTTCTACTGCTAAGCTATCATCTAGAAATTTTGACATATAAGTATAGCATATCAAAGTGTAAAGGTAGTTAGAGATTTTTTATCCCAATGCCTTTATTTCATAGATAAGGAAACTGAAACCCAGAGGCATTAGTTAACCAGATTAAGGGCATACAACTGGCACGTAGCATAGCCAAGACTCATTCATAGGTATTTTGACTCTCAGACCCCCTGTCCTTTCCTTAATCGTCTGTCATTTTGTATACAAATAATTAGCACTATTTTGGGGAACTCCAGGTGAGAAATGTAGAAATCAAATTACGAGAAAAATAAACCAGAATTTCATTGTCTGTATTGATAAATTACAAACACATGTATTTTTATATATTTGCATACATACACATGTGACAGTAGTGGAATAAGAAGCTCTGAGATCTGAATTCATTCTTTTAAGTAGCTAGGTGCATTGAGCAGGATATTTAACCCCATGAGTCAGTTTCTTCATTAATAGAAAGGGAATATAATTCTCATCCTGCTTCTTTTAGTGAAGATCACAGGGGATAATATGCACGAATATTTCTTGTAAATTCTAAATTGTTAAGCAAATGTAAAGGATTATTAGGTCTTCACACACAGTGATACCATAGTAGTGAGTGGAATGAAGTGTATCATGCATTTCTAACTGTGGTGTGGAATGAGACTTTCTTTAGGCTTATTTTCCTCTGCTTGCTGGAGAAATAGATGCCTATTTTATTAATCAAAGTAATCAATTCTAGCAGCTGCAATGAAAAAGGGCATCAAAAATTGCAATGGCTTGGCAGAGAAGTTTACTTCTTGAAATTGTGATGCAGATTACTGGGAAACATTTGGACTTAGAAAACACGGTTCACCCAGCTGTGACAGCCATCTCAAGACATAACTTCTAAGCCAGAAAGAGAGATGAAAGAGGCAAATTGTCTCCTAACTGCTTTAGCCCAGAAGTAATACTCATAGTTTTTCTGCACAATTCATTTGCCAGTGCTAGTCCCATGGCCCTAACTTAATGACAAAGGAAGCTAGGAAATGTAGGAGAGTAGTTGGAGAATTTGCTGAGCATTATTTGTCTATGGCACGTCTATGGGCTGTATTGGGATATTACTCTCTTCACTCACTTTTGGTGTCAGAACTTCATGAGATGGATCCCTGCATCCCAGGCCCAACAAAAGTAAGGGATAAATGGATAAAATCACAAATTAATCATATTCAGGGAAGTTCAAACAGAAAAATATTTCTAACACTGGATTCTGTCACTTCAGCCACAAACAAGGAATTTATGTTTTTCTTTGTTTAAATGTATATATGTGTGTGTATGTATATATGATGTGCATATGTTTTAATATATTTTTTTACTTATATGTAATATATATCATATAAACATGATATATTTTTTGATTTATATATTATATATCATATATACATGCACAATATGTACATATTTTATTTATATATATATATAATTAATATATAATGTATGTCACTATATATCATTATCTCATACATATTATTTTATTATATTATATATGTTAATATATAATAGATCATATGCACACTGTATATATGTATTATGTAATATCAATAGTATATAATATATAATATGTTATATCATTATATAATATATAATATTTTTATATATTATACTCACTATATATACACATATATATCATATATGATATGATATAATATATAGTATATATGATATATGATATGTGATTATGTACAGATGATATATTATATATCAATATATTAATTACATAGTAATGTATTGATTTTTTTCATTAATATGTATACTGAATAATGTATAATATACATAAATTAAAAATATGTATATTAAAAGCCTCTACAAGCTCTGCAGTCTACAAACTAGAAAAGACCCCCTGCTCTGTGAATTCCTGCCTTCTGACCACACCTCATCCCATAATCCCTTGAGCTTGTTATACTCTAGCAACTTTGGACTATTCCTGATTCCTCAATTATAGAAAGCTTATTTCTCTTTAGAGGACATTCTGCTTTCAGTGTCCTTCACTCAGATCTTTCCTTGGTTGCTCTTTCTCATTCTCTCAATTTTGGCCCAAATGTTGGCCTCATAACTTCCTTTCTTAAATTGCTATTATACCTTATATAATATTACTTTTAAAATAATAAAATTTGTTCAAATTAATATATTTTCTGCCTTATGTGATTATATGTCTTAAAATTACCCAATTTATTGTCAGCTTTGTTAGAATAGGGACTGTATAAAACTTTTAGAAAACTTTCCCATAATGTCCAGTGCATGATAAAATGTCATTATTAGTTATTGCACCGAATTTGTCAGTTAGAAGACTACTTAATAATATAGGCATTTGGCTCTGACCTTGTGATAAAAAGGACAAGAAAATGTGCACCCAAGTAGGTGAAATAAAAGAGGGAACTTGATAGTTTTAAATGAAGCAGCATCACTTCTATTTGTTGGTCAGTTTTCCTGTCCTGTTCTCCTTTTCAAATTGCTGGATAAGCAGGAGGCTATTATCCCAAGTGAATTAATGCAAGAACAGAGAACCAAATGCTACATGCTCTCACTTATAAGCAGCAGCTAAACATTGGGTAAACATGGACATAAAGATGGCAACAATAGACACTGAAGACTTCTGGAGGGCAGAGGGAGGCAGGAGGCCATGGGTTGAAAAACTCCCTATCAGATACTATGCTCACTACATGGGTGATGGGGTAATTGATACACCAAACCCTAGTGACATGCTTGTTTACCTGTTTAACATACCTGGTCACTGGGGAGACCAAGGAAGAGAAGCAAGGGTATGAGTGTCTTCTTAGAAAGGAGTTGTGGCTTCTCTAAAAATATCTAGTGAATGTCAGTATTTATGTAAGAAAATGATTCTAACATGTAGTTTCATAGAAACAATATCTTGGTAGAGAGAAGATAAAAGGTACTCACAATATAGAGAAATATATATAAAGCATAAAATTTTTAAAAATCAAGTGGTGCTTTTGGATTATCAGTTCATTAATTAATTCAGCATAGATTTGTGCATTCATTGCCTTCAAAATTCCAGTGAGAATTGTGAAAGTTTCCTTAATCTGTCTTCATGTAACCCATTCTATATAATCACAGCTCTATTTTATGTCTATATGTATAGAAAACTCTACCAGGTTGTAGGCTAATTTCTAGAGTGCCAATGTATTTGAGTTGCGTTTTACCAAGAATTGGTTCTAAACCTGTTCCATTAATAATTGTATATGCAGATTAAAAATGACTGCAAAAAGTTAGTGTTTGTTGCCATGGAAACTCCTCAAATGTGTGGGACAGTATAAGTGAACTGATTAGCATAAATGTTGCTGTCATGGCATAGAAAAATAACTGTATAAGACTGGTGAAAAATGGAAAATTACCATTTGAAAATAGTATGTTAAAGAGATGTATGCAGCCCCCTGTTAACTGAGCACTATTGGTGACAGCCAAGTTATGGAATCAACCTAGTTGTCTACCAAGAGATGAATGGATAAATGAAATGTGGTATATGTAGAGAATGGAATACTATTAAGCCTTAAAAAAAAGAAAGAAGCTTTGTCATTTGGGAAAATGTGGATGGAATTGAGGAACATTATACTAACTGACATAAGCCTGGCATAGAAATGACAAGCACACATGTTCTCCCTTATAGGTAGAATCTAAAACACTGAAACTCCTTGAGACAGGGAGTCAACTGGTGGTTACCAGAGGCTAGAGGGTAGTGAGCATGAGAAATCGATGGTCAAAAGGTACAAAGCCTCATTAGACGGAAGGATTAGACTTTTTTTTGAGATCTATTGTACAGCATGGTGAATATGGTTAATAATAGTGTACAGCACATTCAAAATTACTAAAAGAACACATTTCAAATGTTCTAGCTCCCCAAAATACTAAGCATTTGAGGTGATGAGCATATTAATTAGTTTAATTATTTCACATTGCATTTGTAAATCAAAACATCACTTTGTACCTCATAAATATATCCAGCTATAATATTTTCATTTATAATAAAAATTAATTAATCTAAAATAAACCCTAGTTGGATCCTGTAATTACACTGCAAAAATAAAAAGTCAGAACTGTAATTAGCAGACATAAATTCAAACATATGGATCCTAGTTCAAAGGTTGCAATGACATGTGCCCTGTTTAAATATTCAAATTATGTGTGTGTGTGTATGACATAAATAAATCATTAAAATGTGTTTTCCCAGGTAGTGATTTTTCCCCTAAATTATCAGTTCAATAGCTCTAGATAAGAGATTTTCAACTGTATTATTTTTATTTAACTTATTGAAACAATAGAGCTTCACAGAATCTGTGTAACTTGGCCCACTGATAACAAAGCAAAATTCTCCTAAATTCTAGGCTGGTGTTCTTCCATTATAGGAAGCTGTATCCCCTAATCTATCTGTTATTTTTCTTGTATTTTAGAGTTTTGTTTTAATTCTGAGAATGACTTTATAATACAAGTGGTAAAAATTGCAAGTTAATGTTTAGTGTGGGGATATGGGGATGCACTGTACATATCCCTTCAGGAGAACTTGAAGTGGGGGACACCCTGGCTGTCATACCTTTAAATATACTTCAGTCTTAACACCAAGGCATTCAGCAACATTACTTTTGCTGCAAGATGTTTCCAGCCAGTGTTGGAGCACAGTGGGGAATACTAGAGCCAGGTAACTATCCATTCCTGTGGGACTCCTATAATAGGGAACCTCTGTCTCTCGTGGGAAAACTGGAAGAGATTCCATGTAGGCTGAGACTGAGGAACTACACTATAGTCTGAGGCTCTTTCTATCTCATCCTTTCTTCCCTCCTTTTTTCACAGAGGCCATTCATGCATCATAGCCAGAATGCCTTCTCTGTCCACTTTTGCTTCTTCCCACTTCATCCTTCAAAGGCATTGTCCCCAGTAAGTTGCATGTACATCTAAATTCAGTGTTGATGTCTGCTTCTAGGAGGACCTAGGTTGGAAGCTGGTACTGAGAGTGGCCTAAAATAATAAGACAAAGTGTGGACATTTCTCATTCACTAACCTGCTGGCAGTGAGTATGATCCTGAGTTCCTTCTCTTGAGTGCAAAGTGGGGCAAGGCTAGTTCCTAACACAAGAGGACAGTCTAGTTGCTGAAGATTTCACCAGTGGAAAAGATGTCCCAGTAGAGATTTTTGCCACTGTGATGATTCAGGCACTTAAAAGATAAGGGGAAAGCAATGTCTATAAGGACAGTGGAATTGGCTCTTTATTACTAAGTTGTACTGATGTCAGACAGAAGGTAAAGAGAAACTGATAACTATTGACAAGAATAAAAGGCTAAATGTAAAAACAGACAGCTTCTTTGTTGTACAAAATGGTCTTTATTTCCTGAACTGAAGTCATCTGAGGAGAAGGCTGGGATGTAATAGTTGACGTCTTAGAGCTTTCAGGACCCTAAGGCTAAATTGTTTTGCCAAGGTAGGTATCTTAATCCATTTTGTGCTACCATGACATAATATTTTAGAATAATTTATAAAGAATACAAATTTATTTTTCACAGT
This sequence comes from Plecturocebus donacophilus, assembly GCA_004027715.1. Taxonomy (NCBI): domain Eukaryota; kingdom Metazoa; phylum Chordata; class Mammalia; order Primates; family Pitheciidae; genus Plecturocebus; species Plecturocebus donacophilus. Next base: position 97,225 of record PVKP010004013.1, read on the forward strand.
TCTAGAGGCTAGGAAGTCCTTGATCAAAGCCCTGACATGTTTGTGTCTGGTAATGGCCTAGTCTCTTCTTCCAAGATGGTGACTTGACAATGCAGAGTGGTGAGGAGACACTGTTTCTCACATGGCAGAAGAGCAAAAGGGATAAGAGATGATGAGAGAGAGCAAAGGGGACAGAACTTGCCGCTTATGAGATGCTCACTCACACAATAATGATGTTAGTCTGTGCATGAGGGAAGAACCCTCACTTACTCATTATCTCTTAGAGGTCTCACCTCTTAATACTGTTACAATGGCAATTAAATTTCAATGTGAGCTTTGGAGGGGACAAACATTGAAATCATAGCAGCAGATATTATTTCATTTGGGCATATGTCCTCAGGTTCATGACTTTTATACCCTATCTGAACCGCCAGAAATTGCAGATTCATAGTAGCAGACAGAATGTGAGAAGACATAAGAGAAGCCACTTTCTCTTTCCTAAGACAACATACTTCTGCTATAGAAACTGTCCCATTCATTTTTTTGGTAGTCAGGCCAATACCTCTGATTAACTTACAACATATTTGGAAGCACACAGGAGTCTAACAAGGAAAAAAAAATTATATCCTGAAGAAGCTGCAAGAATTAGCTGGCATGTTTCTATAGAAGCTATGGAGACACCCCTAGGATTTGATTTGATCAGGGGCCCAGGACATAAGATTGGACACATAAGGATTTATTGATTTGGGGAACAGTTTTCTGGGGGGACATAGGATTTACTAACCTCACAGGAACCCCAGGGTGACACATTACTATGGTAGCTCTTAAAACCTGAAGAAAACGTGGTTCATACTGAGAAAAGTAGAAAAATGTGTTTCTCTAGCAGACCGAAGAGGAAAAAATAGAGGAATTGTGGAAAGTGGATGTACTGGCTTGAATATATAAAATAAAGCCAGAAAATCTACAGAATTATTATGTCTCATGGGAAGGCTCCAGAACATACTATTTGCCAAAGTCATAAAGAGTGTGCTGGTGAAATGGCTGCAACCTCACTCAATTGTTCTTTTGTGGCTTTCTTTTTTAGGCTGGGCTGATGGTAGGATAGGTTTTACAGAGTTAGCATATTAATTTCCAGGAGGACCTGGCCTCAAAGTAATAGAGGAAAAGAGGCTGGGCTTCTCTGGCAAGAAAATTGGGGACCACATTATGACAGAAAGTAGAAAAGTCAGAGAGAGAGAGCCAAGGGAAAGTGACCTTCCAGGAGTTGTGAAGATGATTAATAGAATAGGGTGCTCTTCCGTGCATGCTATGGTTAGTAACTGACTGCTGTTTAACATCTCCAGCCAGAGGACAGCAATAGTGAAGAGGCAGCTATTTGGGAATTATTATCAGCTATAGTGGTATATTTCACAGTAGCTAAAAGAGGGTTGTAAATGTTTGTACTACAAGGAAATGGTAAACATTTGGGTAAGGGATATAGTTGTTAGCTTGATTTGATTATTCTACAATGTTTACATGTGGAAACATCACATTGCACTCCATAAATACATAGAATTACTATTTTTCGATTAAAAATAAAATAAAACTAAAACCAAAAAAGAATGAAGAAGAAGAAGGCTGAGGGCAATCAATCACTCTAATAAAAAGTTGCTCAGTTCCGGGTCCTGAGCCAATATTCAGATCTGGAAACTACTCTTTGTAGTCTATTCCTATAAGGCCACTAATTGATCATGGAGACTTTACCCTCATGACCTAACTACTTCCCAAAGGCCCTGCTTCCACATAGCATCCAGTGGGCATTAGGACTTCAAAATATGAATTTTAAGGGGACACAGTCATTCAGTCTGTAGCCCCCTAAGTGACTGTGTATCTGGAATGCCCACTAGAAAGCTCATCTTGAGCTGGGCTTACTATGTCTTAAAAACAGATGCTCTAGCAGCACTCTGTGAAATAAAAAATAATGCATCTGCTATTGTGCTCAAGCAAGACTAGAGGGGGCAAGTCAGCTGCATGGCTGGGTAGCACAGACTTTCACATTACTTTTCACTGTAGTACTTCTATGTGTCACCTGTAGATACACGGGGGAAGTTCTAATTAACCAGCTGAAGGAAAAGAAAGAAGGTTGGTTAAGGTTGGGTTAGGGTTGTATTAGGTCATTATTTTGGATAAAAGCTAAAACTGGATGGTGGTTGCATCACAGTGACATTTGAGGATGGCCTTAAAAAAAGTAGTGAGGGGCAAATATCCCAATGAAAAAAGCTGGAAATGGTTCACTTGATCTTTTCTCCACTTTGAAGTGAAAGGGTCTGAAAGTGAAAGTGTCTGAAAGTGAAAATATATGTCAGTGACCTGGAAGGGAACAGATTAGAAAACTGCAAATGAGAAACTGTAGGGTAGAGGAATATGGTTGAACATATCGGAGTGGGTGCAAAGTGTGAAAGTTTTTGTATTACCAAACACACACACACATGCACACGCACACACCCCAAAAGGCACTCACCATGGAATAAGCACTGAAAAGCCAAAGTAGACAAAAGGACTGAATCAATTCATATCAGCCTGTGTTTGTCAATGTTCTTCGTATTCCTTCCTTCTAAAGGAGAAACAATGTTTCTGATGAAAACATAATAACTCTTTTTCTGAAGAAAACACAAATAACTTTTTCTCAAGACCAGGCAATAAATTTTGCAGAACCAAACCATTTTGTAGGGTGAAGTGGTGGGAAGGGGAGATATTAGAGCTGCCAGTGACTGATTGGATGAAGTTCTTGGAAGGTCCAACTTGGCTAATGAGCCCAACGATACATACTTAAACAACTCTGACAGTAATGAACTGAGAGCTTATCTCTATCTGCCAGACTCCTATGCCTATCTCACCTTTGGCTTTTCATGTGAAATGTATTCATTAGCTCAAATTCAAATATCTCACAAAATAGAAAGTGAGGACTATTGAAGAGTCCTCTACATATTTTTCATAAAGGTGATTTTATATTGAAAGGTTGATGTATGAGAAAAAGTAGACAATAGTTCACCTTGCTTCTCTTATTGTTATCTTATAGGTGATTGAGTGTTTTTTTCCTTTCTCCACTCTATGTAAAACTTTATTTTTAATAAGATAGAAATTTAAATTATTCAAAAATCATACTCAATGTCTACATTTATTAAGTTTTAAATTCTAGAACATTGGGATCGTACAGCCTTCTTAGAGCAAGTAAAGTCCAGAATATACACTTTTTTGGCAGTAGGGGTAGAAAGAAGCTCCTGCATTCTCCAGAACAGACAGAGTCACCTTAATTATGCCAAATAGGACCTGAGCTGAGTGAAGAAGCTTCTTTCCTGGCCACCTCGTGGTTCAACATGTACTCCTTTAAAGGCCTCTTATATTTTTCATTCATTAGTTTGATTTTATAGCTAAATTTCAAAGTTTTCAAAGGCAGTAAACCAGATGTGCATTCATATTACCAATGGAGGGCATTTTTAAAATTTCTAGTTAGATAATACTCTTTTTTCTTTAAAATCAGTGAAACACATGTTTTTTTCCATGAGAAAGTTGATAGGCTAAACAAATCAAAGAGGAGCTATTCTGTTTAAAAAGTAGAGGGATACCACAATAGCACATTTTTTCCCTTGAAGCAACCCTACTAAACTCCCAGAATTCTTGAGAGTTCAGTTTGAAGACCACTGACAGAACATCCTCTCCTTATGTTAAAGGTGAAGAAATGTAGAGATGCTATGTATCTACCACAGTATGAGGCAGTCAGCAAAACTGTTGAGTAGACTAAATTTATACATTGTTTAATATAGTTAGTACTCGTGAGTATAATGGCATGTGTCACCTTTGAAAATGGCATAAAAAACATAAACTTTAGACTCCAATAGACCAGGGTCCTCCAAGTTTGTTAACTTCTTCAAGTCTCAGTTTCTTTAATTGTAAAATGAGTGTTAACCCTATCTCATATCATTTGTTCTGAGGAATAAATTAGAAGAAACATAATGGCACCTATTGTGGGGCCTGGTTATATTAAAAACTTGAAAACTGTTAGCTTCTTTCTCTCAGTTAATTTTACTTTTGCCTTGGATAGCATATAATGTCATAGTAAAATAGATAAAGAGCCCTGGATCATCCCAATACTCCTGTATTATTTGTCAGTTTCTGTATTAGTAGAATGGAAATGGACTTGACATCAAGCATGTTACAACAGACACTTAAGTGACAAAAAGCTGGTTACTTGTTAACCATTAGCCCAGAAGGCAAAATATTGATTTTGCTTATTTCATAGATGGCCTTAGAGTGGGGAAATACAGAAAGAATAGGACTGTGGACCTGAAGACAAAAAGTGAAGCATATCTTCAATAAAGAGTATTCATGAATATTTATTTTATTTTTGAAAATGTGTCTGGAGCCTTTTATAAATTTACAAAAAAAGAGTTAAGAAAAAAGTGAAACAAACAAAACTCTAAGGTAACTGACCATCCTGACATTTTTGGAAAGGCTTTTGAAGGCCATTAACACTTTTTCCTAGACATCCTGTAGATGATTCACAAACACCAAGATTCTTTTATTTACATTGATTATGTTTTTCATTAATGAAAGGAGAATATTTGTGCCAAAAATGTCACCATAAATCAATACAAAGAATTGATTTAGCTTTGTTATTCTTAAGTGCTTTCCAACACTTAGTAAGAAATATCTAGACCAAGGACAATGAACACAATGTCCATTATCTCATAACCTTAAAAATACTTAATGGCTTACTGGCACAGTGTGAAGATACCTTCTATTAACAAAAAATAAAGGTTGCTATTTCAATACTGCTATTTTGTGTAAAAAAAATAGAAGCAAGTATATATGTATTTTTTCAAGAATATGAAATAGATTCTTTCATTATCATA